>JBBPRF010000223.1:0-38154 GCA_038092875.1 Lanmaoa pseudosensibilis
GTGTTGGGCTAGTCTGGTCCGCCATGGATAGATCGCGCTAAGTAGGCGGGGGTGGGGGCCAATCGGGGTGGTGGTGATAACGGAGCGGATGGACCCAGGCGAAAGATGGCGGGGAGGCAGTGTGGGAGGGGTAATCGAGGATGAAGGTGAGTCGGGACGTGTCCGACGATGAGCGGGCTTGAAGGAGAAATATATGAGAGGGAACGCAGGAAAACAAACCAAATGAAAAGGAAATATATTCTCATAATTTCATAATTTTGTAATTTAGGAAGTCGACCCGGGTACTCTACTCAAGCGTCCACATGAGACGTGTCCACCCCGTCGAAAGGACGGCCCGCCCCGCAAGGCAGACTCATCTTGCACGCGCCCATAAGTAATTAGTTCCCAAGCAACGCCAAGTGACGACTGTTGTCCAGTTGCGACACCCCCAAACATGGTAGCGGTGCCGTGGCAGTAAATAAGCCCGGATCTGTCCTGGACACAGCCGCAGATGGTCCGTGCCCGGTTGTCACGGGTATATAAGCGATCAGAGATGCCGGTCAATTTTCTTCATCTCTTGTGCTCGGGCATGTACTGTCGCCAGTGAGGTCTTTACCGAGGCACAGTCTTTTGCTGATTGCAAATTACACATCCGAACTCGTCTGTTAGCTTCGGCTTTCAGCAATTTTTGGAAAAAAAATACTCGTCCTAGGATGAGTTTAGTAGCACAATATGTGTACAGTAAAAATATATTGAAATCTAATTGTTTTCCATTGTCCACATTTGCGTGTCTATTGTTCAATTACAAGGCTGTTCGGCTCTCTCTCTTTAAAGACCTACCATCACCTTTGCTGTCCCCATCATGCCCCTCCCCGACAGCGCTCCCCTCTCCCTCCAGGTCAGTTCTAATGCAGTCCAGTCCAAGCCAAAGCGCGCCATGATCGTGCGCATGTCCGCCGAGACACTCGATGCCCTCGAGGCTTTCCCCAATCATCCGCCAATGTCCTTTGACTTTGGGGATAACCCAGTGAGCAACTATCCATGTCTCGTCCACTCCCTCCCCAATCCCCTTCCAGGGTATCTACATCGGGGACACCTTCTTTCCAATGCGACCACAGAAAGAGAGCTCTCCCCATGAGCTATACCTCCGAGCAGCCTCCACCGCCAAACCCATGGCACCACTCAAGCTGTACGCCAACGTCATTGGCAAATTCATGGTCGAGCGCCAACTTGGTGATAAGGTCACCGACAAGGTCCGCCAGCAGACCATCGTCGCAAAGCAGCAGCACATGGAACGCCAGGCCATCCTACTCGATCAACCTCCGATCCCTGTACCCGGCACAAAGAACGGAAAACGCAAGATGCCTGGGTCTGGCACCGTGGTCAAGAAGACACTCGTTTCCGAGCAACTCCGCGTCGCCTCGTCCTCTGCCGTAGCCTCACGCAAGGTGTCACCACTGCCCCAGAATACGCCGTCAACCAAGGCCAATGCAGACGTACGACGCCGTCTCGTACACTGTCTTGCCATTTCTCCCCGTCTTTCCGACGATGCTGTCAGGATGGTCGGTGGCGCCACCATATCCGCTCCGGCACGGGAGGAATTGCTCGCCCTTCTCGAGCATGTGAGTTTCACAGCTGCCTCCACCATGATCACCATACCCATAACCATTCATTCGCAGGTTGCCGAGCAGCATGCACCAGCAAAGAAGGGTGACAAGTCCCCGCGTCCATGGGCACTCAAACCTCAATCATGGATCGAGATCCGGCCTTTCGAATGGCCAAAACTCACCGAAGCAGAACGGATAGCCATGGCACGTCAAGCACGCATGGCCTTCAAGGCTCTCAAGATACCCGAATCCGATCCCGCATGGGAGAATGTGCGCTATCGCCCGGCCCCACCTGTCATATCGACATCCGTTCCAGCTCCACCACCTATGGCAGCCAGTAACAGCAGCAGATCCTCTACCAGCGCTCAGGCGGAAACGAAGCGCTCAGCGATCACAACCAAGGATACGAAGATGAAATCCAGGCAAGACGCGCCACGTACAAAAGGCGAGATACAGATGAAGGACGAGAGCACGAAAGCCACGGTCTCTCGCTTGAATGCCATCAAACGAGCAGAGGCGGAACGGCCGGTGACTCCCTCGGACGGTACCATTGGCACGAAAACGATGGCGTCGCGACGGGTTCCTGGGTCCGGATATCAAGCAAAGAAGTCGCCTCAGCCGTCTACAGGTGTTGTGGAGAAATCAGGGACACCCGTGGATGCGCGCCCCGCTCCGAAACCATCTCTTCCTGCCTCTCTACCCCCAAAACCCTCCCCTGTGGTTCCCTCAGGAGGTGGAACTCATGCTAGAAAAACAATACAAACGATACCACCGAAAAGCATGAAAAAGGAAGACGAGTCGGATCGAGAGAGGGAGTACGAACGTCAAAAAGAACGTGAACGGGAGAAACGAGAGAGAGAAAAGGAGAAACAACGGGAGGAATGGGAAAGAGAGCGGGATCAGGTCGAGATGGAGAAGCGCGAAAAAGCGAGACAACGGCGGGAGGCTATGGATCGGGAGAAACGTCAGAGAGAGAAACAGCGGGAGCGAGAAGAGATGGAAGAGGAGAAACGCCAGAGGGAGAGAGATCGGATCGCGAAAGAGAGAGCGGCTGGTGATACCCTCCCTGCAATCAGACGGAAGACGGGAACACAAGACACGGAAGAGACCCTTCATGATGCGTCCTCCAAGGTATCTCTACCAAAGCGCCGAAAACTCGACGACGGTACTTCCGTGGCTTCCTCTTCGAAGGCACGGGACGCTGGATCACCCGGGCCTAAAAAGCCAGCCCACGAGCCCACACCCGTCCCTCGCCTCAAAATGAGGAAAGATCCGTCTCCACCACAGGCATCCATCTCGAACGTAGAGCGACGGGCAACAACATTAGCAGGCGGGTCGACGCATAAATCCGAGCGACCCCCGAAGACGAGCGGCAGTGTGAAGCCACGACGACGATCTCCGATCTACACGTCCTCCGAAGACGAAGGCGAGATCCCCCAACCTCGAAAACGGAATGCACCCCCACCTCCGATCTCGGATCGCTCCAACTCATCGGACCAACCCCCGACTGAGAGAACACCGCGTCATCATCGTACACCGCGCGCGGCTTACCCACCCCCGACAGACCATGCAGCGCTTCGGGCGCTGTACCAATCGCAGTACTCAACTTATCTGGGGACGTTTAGCAAGGTAGTTGCACAGAAGCGCAAGATTGAGGCAATGTTGAACGGGGATTCAGAGGCCGAGGTAGACGTGATGGATCCGGACGAATTAATGAAGTTGAGCATAGAACACAAGTCGCTCAAGACGGAACTCGAGAACATTCATGATATTTATACCAAAGGGACGACCGCCGCCGCTGGGGCTAGTGGTGGTGGGTCTACATCGGACTGACCGCGCCGAGGTGTTTGGTTGTTAGCAATATGATATCACTAGGAGGATTTCATATCACTGTTCTCTTTCTTTATACAGATCCTCGTCTTCATGACAGTTTTCTGACTTATCTCTTGTGCTCGCTTTCCTTGCATCATATCACACAGAAACAATGTATCAATTCTCTCGACGGAAACGCGTAGATTCGCCGTATTTTATTGTAATGGATCACCGAATGATCATTCATCACGAATTGTCGATGACCCATCCATGATGATACGTCTAGACGCGCTTTTGACTCTCCGCTTTACTTACCGCAATAGCTCAGAACGATGGACTGCGAACACACGGAATCCAAGTCCATCCGTGCAGCGAGGGCCCCGGTCAATGGGTGCACTTGGTTGAGAACCTGGCAAGGACCAGCCTTGGCTGATCCCGGACGAATGCTACGCTACGCTTAAGAGCATTGGGCTGGGCAGTGGGGTTTCTCCACGTGTAGAGATGAAAACACGCGCGCGGTATTTGGGGCCTGCTTCGTCCCCGTGGCGGCGTGCTCGCATGACATCCCAGCGTTTTCCCAAACCACCGTATCGAATCAAGTCCGGTCAGCCCACATGGATTTGACAGGTACTCATCTCTTTCTGTTGGCCCCAAGAACTGTCAAGTAATGTTGCCTACCAGTTGACCAGTTGCTTTCACGGGCGGACTCCCTCACCGCCACGTTTAAGCAAGGAGGCGGTACTAGTTACATTGACGAGGCGATCGTCCTCGATCGCAAAGCACTGCAACTTTGCCCACCCGGCCACCCCGAGCGACCTGTTTCCTTGACTCAGCTTTCAAATCATCTCGATGATCGTTACGAGCAGCTCGGGGTGATGATGGACATCCAGGAGGCTATTGTCCTCGACCGAGAAGCACTGGCACTTCGTCCACTGGGGCACCCGGAGCGGTCAATGTCGTTAAGCAACCTCGCAAATCACCTCTCCGCTCGGTACAACCAGCTTGGAGCAATCGAGGATCTCAACGAGGTCATTGTCCTCGACCGACATGCACTGGCGCTGAGCCCACCGGGGCACCTACATCGCTCAATGTCCTTGAACAACCTCGCAATTCATCTCTCCAATCGATACAAGCAGCTCGGAGCAATGGTGGATCTCAACGAGGCCATTGTGCTCCGCCGAGATGCACTGGCCCTTTGCCCATTGGGGCACCCGGATCGCTCTATGTTGTTGAACAACATTGCAGCTGTTCTCTCCACTCGGTACAAGCAGCTCAGAGTAATGGAGGATGTCAACGAGGCCATTGAACTCGGCCGAGATGCACTGGCGCTGAGCCCACCAGGGCACCTGGATCACTCAATATCGTTGGACAGCCTTGCACTTTATCTCTCCGCTCGGTATGAGCAGCTCAGAGTAATGGAGGATCTCAATGAGGGTATTGTCCTTGGCCGAGATACACTGATACTTTCCCCACTGGGGCACCCAGATCAGTCGGTGGCATTGAACAATTTAGCAGCTGATCTTTCCACTCGGTACAAGCAGCTCGGAGCAATGGAGGATCTCAACAAAGCCATTGTCCTTGGCCGAGATGCACTGGCACTTTGCCCACCACGGCACCCACATCGCGCAATGTTGTTGGACGACCTTGCGGTTTATCTCTCTACTCGATACAACCATCTGGGAGAAATGGAGGATCTCGACGAGGCCATTGTCTTCGACCGAGATGCACTGGTACTTCGCCCACTAGGGCACCCGGATCGGTCAACATCTTTGAGCCACCTCGCAGTCGATCTCTCCAGTCGGTACAATCAGCTTGGAGAAATGGATGATCTCAACGAGGCTATTGTCCTTGACCGAGATGCACTGGCGCTTCGCCTACCAGGGCACCTGGGTCAGTCAGTGTCATTGAACAACCTCGCAGATCGTCTCTTCACTCGGTACAAGAAGCTTGGGGCGGTGGAGGACCTCAAAGAGGTTATTGTCCTTTGCCATGATGCACTGGCACTTCGCCCACAGGGGCATGCTCTTGGGTCGACATCATTGGACACCCTTGCGATTTACATCTCCACTCGGTACAACCAGTTCAAACAAGTGGATGACCTCAAGCAGGCAGTTGTCTTTGCCCGTGACGCACTACTGCTTGCCTCACCAAAACACTCGCGTCGATCAAGGTCTTTGATGAACCTCGCATCTTACCTCGCCACACGGTACAGCCAGTTCAAGGAAATGGTGGACCTTGACGAGGCAATTGTGCTTGCCCGGGATGCCCTTCTCCCACCGGGCCACTCAAATCGATCAAGGTCGTTGGAAAACCTTACAAACCATCTCCGTACTCGATTCACACAGTCAAGTCAGCTAAAGGATGAGGAGGAACTATTCGGTCTCTATGCTACTCTGTCCCATGTGTCTCCAATCGTGTCTTCCGCCGATTTGTCTGCCACTAGAGCATGGATTCGTGCAGCCGAAGAATTCCAGCATCCCACCACACTTCTAGCATACCACACATCTCTTCGCTTGCTTACTCATCATCTCGCCACTCTCCCATCCTTACCTCGACGTCTCACTCTGCTCAAGAACCTCACATCGTCACTTGCAGTCGACTCGTTCTCAGCTTGTCTTCGTCACCGCTCTCCTACCAATGCGGCGAAGCTTCTAGAACAAGGCCGGGATGTCTTGTGGAGCCAGCTCACTCGCCTCCGTTCCCCGCTTGATGATGTCATTGCATCTGGCCCAGCAGGAAAGAAGTTAGCAGACGAGTTCGCCCAGCTGATCTTCCTCATTCGCAATGCCCTCGACTCCGAATTTGGTACAGATCAGCATGATGGGGTTTACCGTCTGAATGTTCAATTGCAAAAAGTCGCGACCAGTATCCGCGGGTTACCCGGGCTCTCACGTTTCCTTCTGCCGTCGCTCTTCTCCGATCTCCAACAAGCAGCACGCGAGGGCCCTGTCATTATTGTGAATGCGAGCGAGTACGGTTGCGATGCTCTCGTTGTCTTAGTTGACCGGGATCCTGTTCGCATCCCATTGTCAATCACGAAGGAACGCGTTCGAGAACTGTCATCGAAGGTCGGTGCCTTGACCGCGCGCGCAAGGTTGATGGACGTGACAAGAGATCTCTGCATGATCTTGCGGGAACTCTGGGACGAGGTAGTTTTCCCCATTGTCGGCTTCCTCCAGACGATACATCCATCTCCACTGCGGATCTGGTGGTGCCCCACCGCCGAGTTCTCTCTTCTTCCTCTCCACGCTGCGGGTCCGTATAGGAAGGGCCAACGGGATCTCGCGGATCTGTACATCTCGTCTTACACCCCTACCCTCACCGCCCTCATTCGTGCTAGACGGCACAGTTCATCGAATTCTGGAATAAAACCGAAACGCTTCGTTGCTATTGGTCAAGCGAAGGCCATGGGCGAGAGTGGACTCGTTTCCGTGGGCGCCGAGCTAGCCAACATTGCTCAGCGAGTCGATGGCCTCGCCACATTTACGCGGATCGAGGGGGGTGAATCGTGCATCGCTCGGGTCACCGAAGAACTCGGCAGGAACGACTGGGTCCACCTTGCGTGTCATGGTTTCCTAAATCGGAAGCGGCCGCTCGAGTCCGCGTTCGCTCTCGGTGACGGACATTTCACTATCGAACGCATCATGCGGTGCGAGCTGGAGAACCCGCAGTTTGCGTATCTCTCGGCATGTCACACTACAGTCGGAGACGAGGAGAGTCCGGATGAGGTGATCCATCTCGCGTCGGCGATGCAGTTCGCAGGGTTCCGTTCTATCATTGGGACGATGTGGGCGGTGGACGACAGTCAGACGAACAAGATCACGTCGGTGTTCTACGAGCACATGAAGGACGAGTCTGGTCATCTGGATCATACCCGCGCAGCATTCGCGCTGAACAAGACAATGAGAGAGGTGATAAATGTACCATTTGATCAACGAATTTTATATATCCATCTCGGCGCCTAGTTTTATATCCTCGTTCACTGTCTTGCCCTGCACTGTTGTTTTGCTTTGCTTATACTTTGTTGTCTGTCATTGCTCTCAAATGTTTCAGGAGTGGGGTGGAGTCAAATTACCTGGAACGCACTGACAACCTTACCTTGTCGAGAGGAAGGTCAATGGCGAAACTCCACGGGAGGAAACTTTGAATCCTCTCCTCTGCTCGAGACGATGAGTAGTCCCAAGTTGCCCCTCGATTTTCGGAGCTGTGAGCATAAGGACCAGTCAGCGCTACCACGGGGGATTACAACTCACAACCAGCCTAAAGAAGTTACCAAATGTGGCAATGTCATGATTGTATGTTTTCTTTCCGGCCTCGCATGTTTTTCGACAGCGAACGTTCATGATGCTGAAGAGTGCACTCCTTCGACATACCACTCGCGGAGTTTTGCATCCGACGGTCGACCGCTACAGTGCAATCCGCCTCTTCTTCATCCGCCAACTCGTCTCTGTGCCACATTCTTCTCAGCCCCGGCCAACCACTTTCGCACCTCGTTCCAATGACAGTATTTGCGGCACAAACTTCCTCTCTCGCAACCGCTCCGATCATTCCGATGCCAATCAAAAATTCACCTCTCCCCGTCCCAACACCCCTCCAGACAAGCCTCCCGGTGTCGACCAAAAACTCACAGAACCACCCTCGCATTTACCCCCTTTGAACCTAGACAACTACCCCCGTCTATACCGTCGCTTAGCTCTCTCCCTCTCCCATCTACACCGACCATCTAGAGACGACTTTCTCAAGGTTGCGAATGGCTTTTGGCAACGGCTTCGTATACGCTTCAAGTGGTTTACGATCAGATCGTTCCGTAAATTCAATGCAGATGACATATCTGCATTCATCACCTGGTTCCTCATGAGTCAAACACTCTGGATTTTGGTTGGAACGTGAGAGCGGCTGTCTGCGCATTTTCATTAAGCTGATGTCATCTCAAAGGACCACTTTCTTTTCCGTCGTGTTTGCTACTGCTAATAGCTTAAGACTACAAGGTCAGCACCTTTCAAAGAGCTGTCTCACGTGTTGATGGATTCTCTTTCAGAATATGTTGCCAAAGCGATCAGTAATTATTTAACCAGTGAAACCGGTGTCACAGTCATTTTCGAATCAGCCATCGTACCCAAGTGGAAAGACTCGCGCATCTCGTTCAAGAATGTTTACGTGTCCCGCCGCCCACAGGCTACTCGTTCTACCCAAACAAAAAGAAACCCTCTCGGACATAAGGCGGCCGTGGCATACGACGTGAGTAACCATCCGGCGTATAACTACATCGTGGAAGAAGATGAAGAAGTCACGCAAAGTCACGCCGATGACGACGCCAATTATTCCATGTTCGATTTGAATATCGACTCCATCGACGTCACTCTCTCTCTTAAACGCTGGTTAGATGGCAAGGGACTCATCGAGGATGCTGTCGTCAAGGGTGTTCGTGGCGTTTTGGGTGAGTCACTGGTGTCTAGAAATATCTGCTAGGCTCAATAATGACCATGTTCCAGATAGGCGGTCTGTTTTCTGGGATCCCGAGAATCCTTTAGACCCTGCCGCCTTCCGAAGTGTTGTTCATCCTGGTGACTTTGAATTGCACTCACTCCAACTGGAAGACGTCCTTGTTACCGTATATCAGCCAGGCAACTTTCGGCCCTACACTGCTTCCATCTTCCGAGCCGATATACGGACTCTGCGCAAGCAATGGCTATTCTACGATTTCTTGCGTGCGGAGAACGTCGTAGGGCAGTTTGACAACTGTCTGTTCAGTCTACATAAGCCTCAGAGTATTGGGCGAACCACCGAACAGGATATCCAGGATGGAAAGTGGTCAAGAATGGTGAGCACGCAAAACCTTGTCGTTGCCAATCGCCCTGAGATCTCCCCATAGACCAGGATTCGCATCGATGGTGTGAATATTGATCACATGCAAAATTCGACGACCGATCCCACCGGACCGCTCTCTTGGATTACATCTGGGAAGGTCGACGCAGTTCTGGATGTTAAATTCCCTCGCGAAACTGAGGACGAGTACCCATTCAATGCACTCCTCGGGGAGTTGGCGGATGCCATATCAACGGCAGCGTCAGCATCGCTCAATCTGGACCGTATCCCTGGTCAGAGAGAACTCGCCAAGCCGCCATTAATTGCTCCCTCTACTGACGTGGATGAAGGCAAACCCGACAAGCCTAGGGTAGTCATTGATATAGACTTGCGTTTCAGGGACCTGAAGGCTGGCGTACCTCTCTTTACTCAAAATCTATCCTATGTCAACAATGCCCTGATCAGACCCATCGTAGCATTTATGAAGTGGGCGAGCAGAATCAGTGTCCCTGTAATGTACTGATATACCCATTCTGCAGTGCACATCATACTCTTGTCCCCATCCATTGTAGGGTGGTCAAAGATGTGAACGATTTTGACGGCGCTTGGACTGTATGTTATTCGCATGTTGGGGCCAACCTGTCGTCACACTGACATCTCTTCCACAGATGTGGGAAAGTAGGCGGTATTCAATTTCTATGCTGTCATTAAAACTCATCCTGGAACTTTCCCAGCTGGATTGATGGATGAAATCTCACAAAAGGTTTTTCGGTTTTGCTCGAATGAAAGTCATCAACAAAAGCATTGACCCTCTTTGCTATAGACTTACGATGCCCTTGCATACCACGTTTCACAGGCCAATATGAATCGACGAGTGAAAGTGGTTGGTGTATGGAGCCTGCAAATGACTGCCAGCGCGATCCTCTCCGCGCTAAGAAATATCGTCGATCCTATGGCCTCCCGGCTCAGAGAGGTCTACTACGTAGACGGGATCCCGTACGATGCTCTCCTCCTTTTCGGTCCATAGAGCATTGATCTTTACCGTTGATTTCCACGATGTCATTAGGCAGAGGAGGTAAACGTATCATTTTTCGTAGAGTGGTCCTACCCATCGTTTATCGGACTGGGGATGGTTCAAGTTGCTGACGGAGACATTTTTGCTATCGATTCCATGCTCGAAATAGCAAGTCCATGTAGCTTTTCACCGCTCAATTTAAGCGCACCGCTATCAGTTGACTGGGATAACTGGACACGAGGCTGCTGATCTCCACTGAGCACGAGGCCGTTCTCCTGGCCCGACGTTCGGGGCAGATCAGATCCTTCGTACTCCATAATGGACATTCCTGAGCTCCTCCAAACCCACCCCAGATTATCCGTCTCAGGGGCCGCCCTGGATCTTGGGTTAAAACAGTATACCCAAATCCATTTCGCAACACTGACTGTGTGATGCTGAGAATACATGTGCTGACCAGGTTCAACTGTCGGATCGATAGAGGTGAAACCTTGGATACGGCGCCCTAGGACTATGAAAGCAGTGTCTACTCAGTAATGTGACTCACCAGGTCTCTGATTTCGCAACTAGAAAGTAGTACTTGAACCTGATCATTCGGACGTAAGACTGACCTCGTACATATCTTCTTCGGGCACTCACTGTCATGGCACATGCGCACATCGCAGACTTCAATGTTGCAATATATTACTACTCTGAGCGACGGTCATGTATGATACACCAGTAGCATGGCCCACATGGCTCCCATTGCCAATGGGGATAAGAAGGAGGTGGGGATACACTTGGTGCATGGATTCGAGGTGGGACAGCTCGGAATTACTGCATATGAGCCTCTATTCAACCACCGGCCGTCCGATGAACGCACCGCCGACTTGCCAGAGAGGATGCGAAAATCCATAATCAACGACACCCTACTAATGGGGCACACATAACCCAACCGTTCCGCGTGACCCGCGCTTAGTGGGCTCGAACGGATTCGTACTAGTGTCTGGTGACCAGCCTACCGTCCCGTCCCGGGTCGACATCAAACTGCATCATGGCGGCTGGTTCCGGGTCGAGTATAAGTGCGCCATCGGCTTCCCGAGAAGTGCACTATCACCGTGCTACCGCCAGTTCGTCCTCTCTCAGCCCTCTCCTGAACACGAACGATTGGGAAGACGCCAGCTCGGAAGCGAACATGGGTTTTCAAGACCTGGACCAAGTAGGCTCGAAAACACACGTTCAGGAATACAGTGAAGATGTCACAGGGATCAACCTCGCCAAGACAGAGGGTCGCGCGGGCTTCCTCCGGGGACTGTTTGAGAACACTCTCGTGTAAGTCCTTCACTATGTGTGAGAATTGTCTTTGGGCATTTGATCTGTGTGTGTTTCTCACACACATATCGTTCGGTAGGTTGGGTATAACGTGCTTTGCGACGTTGGGTGGCTTCGTCAGTGGTTGGCCTCTTTATCGCGCGTGTCAAAGAGGTTGATGATCTTCGTTTGTTTCTCAGCTCTTCGGTTATGACCAGGTAAACCAGGCGAGGAACGCGCCTGGTCGTGCGTGGAGTTGATCGCGTGCATTTTTTACAGGGCGTTGTCAGTAATGTGCTCGCCATCGAATCGTTCGGTGCTGCGTTTCCAGACATATACATGAATGCAAATCTCAAGGTGAGCTGAGTCGTCTGCGTTATGGTGCACTGGCTGATCTGTATCGAAGGGATGGTTTGTCTCGACTTTGCTGCTGAGTTCGTCGTTCTCGGGTGTGTACGAATAGCGTGACATCTGACCACGTTGTTTAGCTGCTTGGTTCGGGTCGCTCGTCAATGGTCCTGTTTGTGACAAGGTTTGGCTTTTTCTTCTGTTCCCTGGGCGAAATAGAAGGTTAAACTAGGAGTCCTCGCTGGCAGATTGGACGTAAACGGAGTATCATGTGCAACGTGGTACTATTTCTTCTCGGGAGTGCACTCCAAACAGGTGCAACTTCTCAAAGTGAGGGTTACTTGTTCGCTCCAAGTCTCTCGGCGTCATTCGGACCACTTACTGTATCTTCTCCTCCAGACTACCTCTTTGGTGGTCGCGCAGTCGCGGGTCTTGCAGTGGGTGCACTGACACATGTCGTCCCCATGTACCTGGCCGAGATCTCCAGTGCAAATGTTCGAGGATCGTTGGTTGCTCTGCAACAGCTCTCCATTACGATTGGTGTAAGTCCGAAGAACATCCCTCGTACGCGTGCATGAAAGCTGAACTCTTCACGTCCAGATCCTTGTCAGCTGTGGGTTTCTCTCAAGGTTTACAAGTCTAGTCGAAAGCCTCATGCATAACCCTCCAGATTGGCTTGCGTATGGAACATCGCATATCGGAGGAACCCGCTGTGCGCCAGAGGTTCCATACACAGGACCACTTTTGAATGGAAGCCCGACGTTCGATCCGTATACAGATGTTCCAGCAGGCGGCTGCACTGGTCAAACGCAGGCATCATGGAGGGTTCCCGTCGGTTTCCAGATGTTCCCTGCCCTGGTCAGCGTCGCCGCTTCTCGAGGGGCTCTCATTGTCATTGACCTCATTCCCAAAAGTGCCTGGGTATCGGGATGGCTTTTATGCCCTACTCACCGCGTTGGCTGATGGAACAAGGGCGTGAAGAGGAAGCACTCTCGACGTTATCCATGTTGCGACGAAAAACATCGGACCACGTCGCCGTGCGCTACGAGTTCCTGGAAATCAAGGCCGAGATTCAATACTCTCGTGAGGCGAGCGAACTTGCATATCCGAATGCAGGCCCGTTGAGACGCCTTATCAACAATTACATTGCGTTGGTGGCGACGTGGCCGAAATTCAAGCGGTTGGCGGTCGGCTGCTTGACGATGTTTTATCAACAGTTTATCGTGCGTTTGTGTTTGCGAGCGAAGCGTCGTCTTTTTACTGAACAAAGGTGATCGATCTAGGGTTGTAATGTGTGTACATATTTTGGTTTGTCGGTGAATCGTGTTTTGCCTGACAGAGGTACAAGGCTATCATATATTATGCTCCGACGAGTAAGCATGACTTTGTTCATCGTCCAACGTTCAACGTTCAAACTCAATTTCATCCTCAGTCTTTGGTCAGTTGGGCCTGAACCCGAATACAACCTCTTTACTGGCTACCGGAGTGTACGGAATAGTGAACGTGAGTCATCTCTTCATCCTAATTTACACCCTTTTTTGCCAACTCTGTCTTAGACGTTGGCCACTCTCCCGGCTATCATCCTGTTGGACAGCGTCGGTCGACGTCCTCTGTTGATGTGGGGTGCTGCTGGATGTTGTATTTCACTCGTGATCGTCGGCACGTTGATCGCTGTGTTCGGAAACGACTGGCCAGGACATGCTACTGCAGGACACGTCGCTATAGGCACGTCCCATCTCGTTTTCCCTCTCTTTTGGCCCGAGTTAGACCGAAACTGAAACGGATGGGTCTGCGATCCAGCATTCGTATTCCTCTATGATGTGAATTTCTCGTATTCGTGGGCTCCGATTGGTTGGGGTATGCAAAGTTCACTGTGACGTTTATTGCGGACGTCTGGGCTGATGTATGCATGTATTGGAAACAGTCATTCCGAGCGAAATCTTCCCCTTGCATCTGAGATCGACCGGTATCTCGATCACCACCTCCACCACATGGATGTCCAACTTGTACGTTCTCTCGATGCACGACACACACACCAACTAATCTTTGATCGTCGTGGGAACAGTGTCATCGGCTTGGTCTCTCCCAAAATGTTGACCCAAGTTCCGAGCGGAGGAACCTACTTTTTCTTTGCAGGATTCGCCATCCTGGCTTTCTTGACGACCTGTAAGTCGAGCCCGTGTCACGAACGTTTGGCATAAGTGGCTCATGACCGTTCTCCCTCTTTCACCCCTGCTGCTGCCCAACTTGTATAGTGCTGTTCTACCCAGAGACAAAAGGAAGGGTGAGTGGTAGACGACATCTTTTCTGGGTCATGTCGTTGAGATTACGATTTTATCGCTAACCTGGACTGGGCACTCAGACGTTGGAAGAAATGGACGCGGCGTTTGGGGATAATGCGACGGAGAAGGAACGACAACATATGGAGACGATTTGTCGTCAGCTGGGATTGCCTGCCAAGGCATTACTGTCCGCATAGACGTAGAAAGGAGAAGCGCAACGAAGATCTACAGTGTTCTACCGGCACTTGTGCCAGCAATTCTGACATAGCATCACACTTTCTTTGTAAATCATATGTGTATCTGATATTGTGCTTTATGTACTTAGACGCCCTCTAGAAATTCTTTGGCCTACATTAGAAGAGTTTATGTCTGTGAAAAATAGGATATAAACTTTGACGCTTTATCGCACGCCCACCAACCATTGAAGGGAGAAGCACAACCAAGTCTATACGACAATCTAAATCACCTGCCTGGCAGGATGACGATACCCGTACATAAAATGCGCGTGGATCACGACTCGGAATTTGTATTGAGCGATGATGGACGATGTGCAAGGTGTATTTGATCGATCGCCTCCCAATATCGACTAGGTAAGGTTTAATTCGCGAGCACTTGGTCGAACGACTCACTCGGAACGCCGATGACCATCCGTGTTGACCGGATAGTGATTTATGAACGCCACATCGTCGAAGTTACGCTCCGTGACGAGGATGCAGAGGTGTCAACGCTTGAGAAGGGGCAGGTAAAGGTCCGTCCCCACACGGGGTGATGAGTCAAGCCACGACATCCGAGTTCGATTTCATAGCGACTATGTATATCACGCCGGTTCGGTGATATCGTGATCGTTTTCTGTGTGGGACACCTATATGTCTCGTTGTAGGTCGGTTATTCGTCGTCGCGTACACGCGATCATTCGCGGGGTAAGTGGATGCAGGGTGCAGATCCGCGTTCATATGACTCGTGTCCGAGTCCCGGGCTTGCGAATCTGGAAGCGCACATCGACTTGAACCCGGTAATGGGGGGTGGCGATTACTGAGCTGCGGAGGCTACATTGCAACAGGTCCTGTATCATGATGGCTGATCTCACTTTCTGAGGGCCGTATCAGATGGAACGGGTGCATGCAGGTCTCTTGCACATTTTGCCTCATAGTAAAAGCGCGTCCGAAGTCATCCTGTAATGGGAATGAGTTGATGAATAAGGTAGAATTCGAATGTGCGGGCACGTGCACCTTGCGGCGAGTTAAATGCTGTATGTGAATAACACAACGAGGCCAGAGGCTCGGCGTCATCGAGGATGCACTAGTCCTTTGGTCAATGAACGGAGTTGATGGGCGTCAACGTCGGATCATGGCGCAGGCCCCATGGTGACAACGAGCCATGGGAAGTCATAACTTGGGTCATTGGAACCAAAATCACCGGCAACTAAATTGGGCCGTTGGACGTATCATATCAAACCGTGGTGCAATCGTTCATTGAGGGCATTGGACAAACCAAGGTTGCAGCAGTCAGCCTCAGAGGTTCCTTGACGCGTCGGTGTAACTGTGTCAGCCGCCCTGAGAGACATATAAACCAGTGAGACAAAAAATGTCGCTCTAGCATCCTACTACGCTTTTTTTTCCATCTCGAGTCTATTAATTGACCTACCTCTCTGCCTCTATCATCGCCATGCGTGCTCTTGCCCTTCTTGCTACGATCGCAATGATGCACACGACCCACGCCTTACCTCGCCAAGACCTCGCGGTCCGTCAAGGCGGAGACGATCTCAGCAATGATAGCCATGTATTCCACCATTTGGATCGTAATCAACGGACAGCCAATCGAGATCGCGACCGCACACACGGAGACAGCGCAGAGGAATCTGGGCTATCTTTCGTCAAAAGGTTTCCAGACAGACCACAGCAATCCGGGTGGCGGACGATGGCGAGGGAGAGAGTCGTGGACAGGCGATTCATGCAAAGCCCGGATTACAGCCAGGGTGGCTCGGAAGGTGGCTCGAACTCCGCTAGTCCTGCGTCCAATACGATGCCAACGCAGCAACCACCAGCCAAAGCGGAGAAACCGGGAGGGGCAGCCAACAGCCATGGGCGATCTTGAGGCAAAAAGCCACTCGGACGGAAGCATTCAATTGGACTTGACACATGACGTGGTTTTCATGTTACGGATGTCAACATTTTTCATATGTAGCACATTCAATATTCGATGATGTTCGGAAAAAGCGAGACAGCGGTGGTGGTTATAGTCAGGGCAGTGAGCCACCCAAAACAAGCCAACTTGGTGTGCGTGCACAGCCACTCGTGCTGATTCAGCGAGTGCGCAGGGGATATAAGTCATCCTCGAAAGTCGCTGACGTTCTCTACGGTCGCTTATCACCACTTCGCACAAATGAGCTCAAGCAAAAATTCAGTCCCTCCTCCGGCTTACCAGGCTACTGGGTCGTCTAGCAAGCCCTTGATTGACCCAGGATTCGACGCTGCTGAGCCATTGCTCGGTCGCGCCAGGTCTCCAGGGGGTGGGTTCTATGATCAACCCGAACAGGGAGATGTTCCAGATGACTTCAAGGTATAGTAATATCCGGAAGCACCGCCAGCGTACTCACTTCTGTGCGATTACAGTACGGTGTTACTGTTTCTGAGAGTTCCAGTGAAGTTCAGGCTGCTTTCATCCGCAAGGTGTACACCATCCTATGTGAGTACACTCGTCGCTGATCCTTACAATGTCGCTCAACTTACACCTTCTGTAGTCTGTCAGATTGTAAGTTACCCTCAAGTTCCTCCGTACGAGAATTCTAACCTGTGAATAGCTTGCTACGTGCTTGGTTGCTGGGGGGATTTCCCAGTCTCCTTCGGCAATTGTATGGGTTCAGCAACAGTACGTTCGGCAACTTCATGCTGTATGCCTAACTGATGCCTGTTCAGCACGTGGTCTCTTTACCTCCCTCTCTTCGGTACCCTCGTCAATCTTGGTCTTCTCTTCTGGAAACGTCATAGCCACCCTCTTAACTTCGTATTGCTGTCCACATTCACTGCAATGGAAGCATTCACTTTAGGAGTACTCACCGCGTTCTTCGACAACGTTATCGTACTGCAAGCTCTGTACGTCTTGCATCGCTTCTCGCTTGTCATGTTTATTAATTGCTCGCAGCCTGATCACCTTAGGAGTCTTCCTCGGCCTGACGATTTTCACACTTCAATCCAAGGTCTGTGTTTCTTCCTTAATTAGTTACAATCATATCCAACGATCATTTGCAGTACGATTTCTCTGGGCTCGGGCCTTGGCTGTTCGGCGCCCTCGTCGCTTTGAGTACGTCGTGGATTCTAATAACCTCCCACGCATAGATCTAACATTTATTTCCGTAGTGATGGCTGGGCTCGTCAACTTGTTCATGCCATTCGGAAAGACGATGGACATCATTTACGCAGTCGGAGCTTGCTTGATCTTTAGCGGCTACATCGTCTATGACACGTTCATCATCACGAAGCGCCTGTCCCCTGATGAATTTATTTTGGGTGCTATCAGTCTTTACCTCGAGTACGTGTCTTCGTTACACTGCGTGACAGCTGACTAACTGCTCTTATTTTGTAGTTTTATTAACCTTTGTAAGTTCAATCTAACGTTCCAGACGTCGACCAAACTGACATCCTCTGCTTCTAGTCATCAACATTCTTCGTCTCCTGAACGACCTTCAGGATCGTTAGGCACGTAGGTTCTATGCACCCGTATTTTGTTTTTGAAGATATTGAATTGCAACGACTCATTTGAAAGTCCATTGTTGGGGTCTTGGTAGCTCGCTTTTTATAGTTTCATGATTCAGCATGTATATTATTTTCAATCGCGACGATATGCGACAATTGGATTCTGAATCTATCTGATCCTCCACGCAGAACGGAACGGTGTCATGATTTATTAGAGGAACTCGACCTAACCATCGTATTCCTACGTCAAATCGCAATCCCTTGCCAGGGCTCTAGTGTACAATTTCCCAAATCGCTCATTACAAGGTGTAACACAAGGTTGACAGCAAGAAAACCGCCATTCGCAGTACAGGCCAGACACGGCCCAGCTGGGTCGAGTACGAGCCCTATGTCACAACCCAACCAGCCCAATCAGGTGGGCAAGCTTTTCGGGGCTCAAGTTCTCGTGCCGTGACTTGATCACGCACGGAACATCTTCAGGGCGCCTGGTAAAATAAAATAAAGGAATGACGGGTATGTCAGAACTAACACCAAACAGAGGGGAGGGGGAGGGAAGGGAAATGAGACGCACGTGGTGATACCTTCTGTCCATTTCACGTTGACGCCGTCCGGACCCGGGTCCCACGAAAGTGGCGCTTCGAAACGGAAGACGGCGAGTAAGGAAACGATCGAAATCCAGAGGGACGCGTCCGCGACGTGTCTTCCGACGCTAAAGCAATTTGGCAGGATCAGGCACCCTCGAAACGGAGGGACGCAAAGAGAAAACGCAAGCTGCTGCGGTCTTACTTACCAGACGCGTCGACCGAATCCGAATGCAAACGAGAGTTCGTCGACAGAGTGGCTGTTCTCTTGTAGAAAGCGCTCGGGTTTGAACTTTTCTGGCTCGGGAAACTTGATCGGGTCGCGGGACATCGCCCTGGAGAAAATGTCAGCCGGTCGAGGGATGTACGTGTTGAACTGTGCACTGGGGACGTACCAGGCATTCACTAATACTGTTGCGCCTGAACACGGAAAAACAATTAATGATGCCCTTGACCCAGGGCCCAAAGAGATGTGACGAACCTTTGGGGATATAGTATCCTTCGTAAATGTCATCCTCCACGGTTGCGTGCGGAATCCCTTGAAACGATCAAAATTCTGCACCCGATAAGCGCGACACAATCTATTTACCCAGAGGCACAGCCGGATGCCATCTCAATGTTTCTTTGACTACAGCTTCAACGTAGGGGAGCGAGGACCGATCCTCCCAATGAGGGAGCCTTTGCAGTCCTCCGCCAATGACAGAATCAATATCAGCCTGAGCCCGTGCTTGCACGTCAGGGTACAGAACCATCGCCAAAATGAAGATCATGAGGGTTGAACACGTCTGTTGGGGGCAGTGTGATCAATAGAAGGCCCTCAGTACTCTGTAAAGTTAGCTTCCTACCGTCTCGGATGCAGCTAATCACACACGGTTCAAACACAGCCCAGTCAAACGTTTGCGGGGAGTTCGCTTACCGGCGTAGGCACTCGCACAGGCTTCTTTCACTGCCCTTTCAAGATAAGCTGCTTCTGCTTCTGTGTTTTCCCTATCCCGTATCCTCATAAGGGCATCCGACACCATAGATGGAGCGGCGGTACCTGCCGCCTAGTAAAGTGTACCCCGTATATCTCTCGTTAGCCTGACGATCACATGACTCGGTTCGGATGATCGACTACTAACCATATTCTTCTTTACATATTCAAAAGGTGCTTCTACCCATTCCGCGATAGACTTTCGCGAAATCAGAGCGCTGCGTTTGAAGCTTGCTCCTGGGAACCAACCGGGAAGGTACTTCACTAGTGGTGTGAAGATGTCACATCGGACGCGAATAATCAATCAAACTGCCGAGTTCACTTGACAACGTATACGTATACTTACAGAGCGGAAATGCGGCTATTAGGGCGGTCACCTCTGGACGCATTTCCTTTACTGCAATATTTGTTGCGCGCTCAACATGAACTACGATTGGGTCATCCACGCCCGAGGCGTCATAGTCGTACACAAGCGACATGATCGTCGAAGTACTCAGGCTGTCGGGAACAAACTGTCAGAGTAGCCGATGAGCTCACACAGAATCGCCTCACACTTGCAAGTGTGCCGGAAAATCATGGGGCTTCGATGCTACATGCATGATCAAATCATGCGCTTTTCGCAGTTGGATGGGACGAAATGAAGGTGCTGCATTGAGATGGAATGCTTGGTGGAAAAGTCGGCGGTGAAGGCGCCAGCGGTCTCCATACGGCAAGAATATAGAAGAGAACTCTGTCCCAAAGCTGTTCCAGAGATCACTAAGTGCGCCACGCGACGGAAAGCGGGAGATGACCTCACAGTTCGTTCATGGGGATGAGACTTGCAGGGCGACTGGAGTAATTCTGGGACCGTCGGTGGAGTAGGTCTTGTGCAACCTTCTCTGAGTTAATAACGATGATGTCTTGAGTCAACAATCGAGTATAGATGATGCCACCTGGACGTATCCCATCAGCCAGGGTCAGGGTGCATGCCATGGAGGAACGAACCATATTCTTCACCCCATCTTGCATACGTCCTCCAGGGATGACGAGTATCAATTCCACGAATGTTTCCCAATAACGGAGTTGGCGGGGGTCCAGGAGGAAGACGTTGACGTTCAGTGTTCTTCTTCTTGCGCAGATGAGCTACTAGTAACACGATACAGAAAGGGACTATGAACAATCGCGAGGAAAACATGACGGGCGAAGTGGGAGAATCAAGCCGAAGGAAACATGGCGCGTCACTTGACTATGATATAGGTGGTCTTCGTTTAGCCAAAGTCCGATCAGGAGGCCCGAACGACAAGCCAAATGTGACCAATCTTAGTTTAAGGTGTGGTTAGCGCTCTTGACATGGGAAACTCACTAATAGCCGGGTGGCCGCGGGACGGCGCGCAGCCACAATACCGACTGATGGCCGGATACCTGGGACGATAATCAGTTTGCTGAGTATGGAATGCTTCGTGAAGAGAAACAGGTTTTCTGAAGGGCCGGTTACAATAGTCCTGGGTGGTCAGCGACTGATCATGCACATGACTGTTCCTTACCGGTTCTCGGCCGAATCCATTTGAACTGTCAAGGGTGTTCTTGGGAATCCGTGCCACCTGTCGAGAATGACGACGCGTCAACTCGGAGCAAAAAGTACCGTGTTGGTTGGGTAACCCAATAGGATCCAATCGCTGGCAAGCCACAGATAATTATGGATCTTGGCAGACCAGAAGTTCGATAGTCTATGGCGGCGCTGCAAAATCGAGAGCTATGTGTAACCACCCTCAATGGGGTTTGGGGAGACTAATCAAATATAAACTTTAAAGTCGCCTCTGCAGATGCATATTTACTTAAAGTCCAGGCCTCAGGGCCGATATCAATGTCAAGGCGTACCTGTTTTGTCGAAGGTGAGAAGTGCCGAACGTCTCGAACTTCCGTACCTAGATACCGACGTCACAATGTACCTGTTTGTCAAAGGTGAGAAGTATCGAACCTCTTGAACCTCTTAAACCTCCGCACCTGGTTCGCCTGGGGACTTGCATCGGAACGGACCTCACTCCGTTGAGGCTGGGGCATACAGTCCAACCGTACTACCACGTCACCAGATGTGAGTTGGCGACGATAAGAAGAACAGGTTCTCTTCTGAGCCGCGAGGACTAGTCGAATGGGCTAGAAGCGGCGCTCGAAGTTCTGCCTTACGATGATAATACCCGCGGAGAGAGCATACGTGATGATGCTACATGGCAAAGGTACTTAGAAACATATTGAGAAACAAAACAAAACGCTATTTTGAGCTGTGGAGCTACGTCCTTATTTCTTGAAATACTGACTTTGAAAACGACGTTTGAAGATGCTGTAGCTTGTTATCGCTTAGTAGTAGAGTATTAAGCGAAACGTGCATCATGACTTGTAAGAGGGGACGCGAAGCTTGCCTCATAGATACAGTCTGGTGAGACTAATGCGAAGTATGTACAACATGACTCTCAGGTAATAACTTTGGGGTTGAACAACGTAAACGTATTTATCCGAAACATCATAGCGGACTCCCATCGCTGCCAGACTCGTCACGAATTGCCTCAATTATGGAGCTCGCGATAACAACTGCATCTTTCCTCGAAAATCCGCAGTCATTGACCAGTTTCTTCATTAGTTCCTTGTCGGTCGGGTGATCGAAGCGACGGTGTCGCGGAGAGAGCATCTTCGCCATTTTCTTCAACAAGTCAATGAACCATGTTCGCTTCTCCTTCGTCCACCCCCCACCAGTGGACAGGGTCAATTCCAGGAGAAGTTTACGCATCCTCTCTCTCGACTCTTCGTATCGCCCGAGAAAGATGTCGCCAACCCCAGGGCTAGCAGTGATGCATGCGTGTCCGTCTGCGGATATGCCATAGTCCTCGAACACCTTTTTGTTGGTGGTCCACCACTCTTCCATACACTGCTCGTTCTCCAAGTTGGTGATGACGACGCCAAAAGGTACCTCCTTTTCGCAGAGTACTTTGACGAACAGCCTGTAATTTTGCTGCACAGACTTTGTTATCCTGCCACGCATACATAGCAAGAGGAGGTGAACGCCTCCCGAGCGTTCGAGCTCCTTGATCAGCTTGTACGCCTGTTTGATAGCACGAAGGTAGTCCGCTCGCGATATGTCCGGCTCGTTCAGGCCGATGGTATCCCATATACAGAAGGGCTGATTACTTTGAAAAACGACGTGGTAAGGGTCAGAGGCGAATGTGCAGGCACCTGCATCGGGCGACGTTTTGGCGACTTTGGTTCCTGCAATCAAGTTGACTACCGAGCTTTTGCCCGTCCCCGTCTCTCCGAATATGACGACATTGCAAGCCTGTGAATCGTATGCGGGAGGTGGGTCGTCATGCATGGTGGGTACCTTCGCGCCCAGACGGGATTAGCTCGAAGCATGTCATGGAGAAATGTACTGCTTACGGGAATCAATCTAGTCTTTGATAAAGTTGCAGACTTCAATGGCCTATAGTACGTGCGCATTTTTTCTCGGGCAGTGGCATATAGGGTCATCGAGGTTGAGGCTTTTGGGCGGGGAAACCTAGGAGGGGTCCCAATAAGTGGGTTGTGGGTATTGTCGTCATCGTTTGACGCGAGGCAAATCCCTTCCCCTGCGAACTACGCCTGGCGATGAACAGGCGCCGTGCCCTGCCTTGAAGTCGGTTAAGTATTCACGAATGGCACTTAATATCCGCACACAGGGGTTTAATACAAAACGATGATCCACGTCTGCCAGAGAATGGTAATACATTGTCGTAGGTGTACAGTAATCTTTGGTCGGTGCTGATAAAGAGAAGCGAGAACACCAGAAATATAACGATGGTGCGCTTTTACAATGAGTCAATCGAAGACTCGTCATCCGATTTCACGAAATCGGGCCCTGCGTTTTCCAGTCGCTTGGTCCATATCTTACCTGCCAAATACACCGCTTCTGATCGTGAAAACTTGCATTTATCTTGGAGGTGTCGGGTCAGCTCCTCCACCGTCAACGCGTGTCGACGCCGGTTTCTGATCTGGCTTAGCCACTTCAACAACCTGCCCGCAAGATGAATGAACCACCCTGTCCGTTCGGGCTGCCACGACGTGCCGCTCCCAGTTACATGCCCCAAGAGCATCGCCCGTACCGTCGTCTGGGATTGTTGATATCTCTCCGCGTAGCAATCATTGAGTCCGCGGGTTGCAGTGACACAGGCATGCGAAGCGCATGAAAGACGATACGCTTCAAACAGCGACACATTATTCTCCCACCACCCCTCCATCGACGCCTCGTTCTCCAAGCCCGTGATGACGAACGCGACCGGCACCTCGTTCTGACACAGGATATTGCAAAACAACTGGTAATTGTTCTGCATCACCGCTGTGATTCTGCCGCCACGAATACAAAAGAGGAGGAGGCGAATGCCACCCGTACGCTGGAGTTGACAGATGAGCGTGTTCGCTCTCTCGATCGCCGTAAGGTAGTCGGTCTTTCCGAACTGCGGCTCGTTTAGACCAACTGTGTCGAATAAACGGATGTGATGGCTGAGCCCTTGGTTGTCGGGGAGAATGATGTCGTATGAGCTGGCTTCCATCGTGCAGCCACCCGCGCCACCATGGACTGCGGCGAGTTGTTCCCCAGCAATAAGGTTGACGATGGAGCTTTTCCCCACACCTGTCTCACCAACGACGAGTACGTTGGGAGAGTAACGTCGCTGGGCTTCATACGATGGAGGGCTATCCGCTCGTTGGATTTCCCGACGCATCTGAGTCGGATGATCGGTGTTGGATGAGACGGAGCGACGGTCTCCAGAATTGTTCAGCTCACCATTGGATTCACCAATTTCGCAGAGCGTCAGAGTGGCGGGGGGGAGACGTAGGTCTGATGGGGATGCGAAGACTCGACCCTGCCACATTTATAGGAGTCTCATTCCGGCACGATGGATGGGTGGACGGCTGATGAAGGGAACCAGTAGAGTCGTGAACAGAAAGCCGCCATGGGCGGCTACACATACTCCCACCCACTCTTTGACGCCGCAAGACGTCCAGAAAAGTAAAAAAACGATGCCATCAAACACCCCGCAGAACACCGCCGTCAAAATATCACCCAATCGATAAGCGTTTGGGGGAACACGCTGAATGGGTGAGTCGACCCTTCGTCATCAGTGACGTCTTCAAGGTTCAAGAAGCGATGCTGCTCACCCATTTGGAGCCAGGCTCCCTGACCATGCGGTAGTCGCATGTACCGTACCTATGCTGAACAGCATTCTATCGCGAGGGAAAAATACCATAAGGCGACTCTGATTCACGGAGAGAATATCGAGCTCTTGATGACCATCAGATAGGATTCCGGGACCCAACACGCCCCAAACTTGAGGTCTTGCGCAAAACATTTCCGTGGAAACTGGGGGAGGTCTCCGATGCGCATGGCAGCAAATTTGGTATATTGTCGTGACTTCGTGGAAGAAACTGCCAGTGACTTGGTGATAGGTAGCCCTACGTGAAGGCCTCGCGGAAGCACTTCACCCTAACTGGAACATCAAGGCAAACGACTTGTACTCTTTCCCAAGACCATCATCAATATCCCACTCACACACATCGTCATGGCGTCTTGGCAGGTAATCATTCATTCATTCAATCGCCCTCGAACTGGGACCAAAATGTCCCACCGACAACGCAATAATCGACCTCGCCCATCACGGACGATGCAATGGGGTGGCCTTTCTGTGAACTCTGAACTGTTGTTCAATGTGGTCCTGACAAGTTTTCCGAGACAGGGCAACCTACTTGGGAGGCCCTCCTTTGAGGCTGCCCGACCATCTCACGTCTTTGGTCGTATCGAGACAAAAAGGAAAGCAGTTACTTGAAACTGCGGATACGTATAAGTCATGGTCGGGGGACGTGTAGATAGGATCGCGTGTCACTAGTCATAGTTACCAGTCACCGTCAATCCAATTCAGGGTTCCAAGGTGGCACGAGCCTTGACTCTAGCGACCTCAACGGCTTTCGCAGATATCAAAACGTTCCGATACCAATCACTGACCTTAGAAAAAGCCGTAATAGATCGACATGGATGCGGTAGCGGTATCTTCAAATAGCTCGGAGGAACCTAGTCCCGAGCCTTCGGGTATCCCCATGCCTCGTGGAATAGTAGGTCCAGAAGCTGCATCAGACTCGGATAACCCCAAGGCGATTCTCAACTCTAGTCTGTCTCCCAATGTACACGTCAAACGCACTGCGATATTCATCCAAGACGAGTGTTTCAAACACCGTTTCATACGTTCGCGCGACACCTCGGGCATCTTCGAGCGTCCCGAGCGCCTTCATGCAGTCAAGTTGGGGCTTGCCGCTGCTATCTCACGCATTGAGGAAGTAGAGTCTGCCACAAATGAAAAACCCAAACTCGCGTCTACGATTGCTGGCGCGGATGAAGGTGATCTCGCGGCTGCGCTTGCGCGCATGGCAATTGCACCTATTGCAGGTCCGATTCCTTCGAGTCTGGGTCCAAATCTCCCCCTCCGTACTGCCTCGGTGATGATTCGAAGAACCTCCGCATCCGTCTCCCTCCTCGACCATGCCGCCGTCAAATACGTCCACGGCGACATCGACCGGGATGTTTATCTCGAAAACCTCATCACATGGGCGCGGGACAGCCAAAAGAACATCACGAAGAAAGGGACGGAGATACCGGAGGGTGTCCCACCCCTTGATTTATACCGTCAGTATTTTTGTACGATTGTTTGGTTTATGTCCGTGTCTTGCTCACGCGCTTCGGATGTCACACGTGGATACTAGTCTGCCCTGGTTCCATCGACGCGATTCAAGGCGCTATCGGAGCTGTGTGCGAAGCAGTTGATGCGAGCGTGACGGCCACGCGCGGACCGCAACCGCTGTCAAGCGGACCGGGTGATCTTTGTGAACGAGCGTTTGTAGCGATTAGACCGCCGGGACATCACTGCGGGGAGGATACACCATCCGGATTTTGCTTCATCAATAACGTCGCTGTTGGCGCTGCGCACGGTATGTCCCACTCACGCAGTCGTTCGTTCTCTTACATATGCATTCACCAGCGCATTTAAGCCATGGCATACAGAGAATCGTCATTCTTGATATAGATTTACATCATGGTACGCTTTCCTCGATCTCGACGCGGGCGTATTCGCCGGAGTAACAGCCACTCATAGGAAATGGGACCCAGTCGATCGTATGGCAGATAAACGAGGAAACGTATCGACAGACACTGGAGTCTGAGTCACCCAAGACCAGTGCACTTCCTGCGAAACCAGGACCACGGATATTCTATGGCTCTTTACACGATATTCTATCTTTTCCCTGTGAGGTATGTAATCCGCCCAATGTATGACTCTCAATTGACTGGACCATAGGATGGTAAACCAGAGATGGTACAAGCAGCTTCCGCCTCGATCCACGGTCCTCATGGACAATACATCGAAAACATGCATCTTCAGAGATACGATTCAGAAGCCCATTTCTGGGATGTTCTTTACCCTCGGTATCTCACCCTCTTACACCGTGCACGCGACTTCTTGGACGAGACCGGTGGCCCTGGCGATGATGTCATCGTATTCATCAGGTACATCTAGGTCTTCATGATGCATCGATCCTCTCACCATCTCTCTGGCCATCTAGTTGCGGGTTCGACGCTGGTGAGCACGAGTACCCATCGATGTCTCGGCACCACCGGAAGGTACCCGCCGGTTTCTACCACCGATTTACTCGCGAGACATGCAGGCTGGCCAACGTATATGCGCGCGGTCGGGTCGTGAGCGTGCTCGAAGGGGGGTACAGCGACCGTGCCCTGACGAGTGGCTCCATGGCACATCTCTGTGGACTCGTAGACATCCCCGGCCAAGTCTCAATATCCGACTTAGATGGCTGGGTCGACCACGCGTGGTGGGGCGTGGGCAACCTTGTCAAGGTTTGTCGTCTCGTTCATATCTTGCTTCACCAGATAACATCAGCAACATTTTTCTTCACAGCTCGAAAAGGCTGCCAAGCCCCGGAAAACCGCGTCCGCGCGCGCGAGCATGGAAGAATGGCTCACTCGCACTGTCGGTCTCCTTTCAGTACTCGGCGGTGATGGAGCAGATACCACCATGAAGGCGTCGTCCGCTCGAGGTGCGAGTATGGATGCTGACACGAGTACTTGGGCCCCGCCGGCGTCCAGGACGCTCCGTGAGCGGAAAAAGCCTGTGTTTGACGGCACTCGAGCTGGCGGTGCGCTGCCAGATTCAGCACGCACCGGCAAGAATGGTAGTCGGAGCGTATCTTCGTCGGGAAAGCAGTCTGCGGAGCGCACCAGAACCGGTGCAACCAGTACATCACGAGCTCTCTCTGCAGGTGTATCAAAATCGGAATCAGGTGGTGAGATGGAACCACGGGAGGAGGTCCTGTCAAGCGAGACGGAGAGGAAGAAGCTGCCGCGGGTCATTCTGCACGTTCGACCACCTGATACAGCTAGTTGATTATGGTTGAAAGATGTGCATATTACGAGTGAATGAGTGATGAGAAAGAATTTGGTTGTAGCAGCGAAGTAGTCTGTGGTCCTACAAGCGGGAATAATGAACTGTTCTCGTACAATATGGCGATAATGTGTATGTTGGAAACTCGATCTTGAACATTTACGACAAAAATAACTAGATACCTCCCCAGAACGAACCCAACACACATCCCAGGCTGCTTCAATGAGCAACCCATATGTGAAGGCCTCACAACCTGTGGTTTTGTTCGTGTTTGCACTTCGAGATTTACACATCAGTGGCAAGGAGTTGAACAGAAGATGAAAGGATTTACTGTACTACGGAACCGTCTAGCGTACCCGGCCAGGATTTGTGCTCTCGTAATGCCTGCAGGGGTGATCAAAAGGAGATCTGAGCGATGTATGAGAAAGTGTGCTCTGTCCCGTCCCGGAATCCCATTGTCAATTTGTAGGCAAAGTGAATGGTCTCTATCACTGCATGAGCAAAAGCATGACCGGAAGTTTTGAGCGAAGTTGCAGTAGTTGGTGCGTCAATGAACAGTACAAATAAGTGCGGAGACACTACCCACAAGGGATGGAGGATGCCTGAGGAGGCTGTGGCCGACTGGGGTGGGGCTGAATGACAAGGATGTTGGTATTCGTGTTGGCAATCTGGCCATGGTAGCCATCCCCCGGATTGGGAGGCCTGAGTAACGATGTACTGCTGTCGAGGATCATGGTGAGCAAGGACACAATCCCAGCTAACAGGTGCCTACTGCCGGCATTGGGTATCCCCGAGAGTGGTCTGCATGGGAGGTTCGACGGCAGAGGGCTTTTTCGTAGCGAAACGGGGGAAGGTAGATGGAGGAGTAGCAATCCATAGTAGCCTCTTTTATGATTCAGTCGATTGGCTTCTTGCTTGGATTCACAATCTGCGTGACGCTCCCGACAGGGGCTGATACTAGTACTTGTACAGTCGATTCCCTTATATCACATACCCCCTCGGGATAGGCCCAGGGGTATGTGTTGTGTATTATTGGAGAGGTCAGACAGTGACGATATCATGAAATTTTTTGGGGAATAAGCTTGGGAGTCGACCGTAGTAACAAATCAGTGGCTGTGGTTCTATGATCTACGCGTCGTGTTCATTCCGCTCTGTATTCACTCATCACGATGGATACAGCCTTCTCTGTCCATCCTATAGGCCCCTCATCCGTCGTCGTCCGAGCTGAGCGACCATAAGCCAACCAAGTTAATCCAATCGTCCAGACCCGTGAAATGTATGGCACATCGCAACGGTGTACTTCTAACCCATGAAACGACCAACAAAATGCCGAGCTTTTCAGACCTTCTTCCCTGAAGGGCTAGCATTTGTCTCTTCATCAACCTTTACCTTGAAATGGTTAAACCAGGATTCTGGCTCGCGTTAGGACTTTACGAACGTCCTACCGAGACCGCGACTGTCGACCGTGTGCGCAGGGAAAACTCCGGGCGGCTCTGAGATATAAAGGTCAGTCATGTCCAGAGATCGTATAAAGTCTACTTACGTGTCAAATGACGAGTGTGAGACCAGTCCTGATCGATCAACAATACTCTCGCCAAACTCTTGCCTCGTCTCGTCCGTCGTGACGCTGACAGACGTGCCCATTCAACAGCGTTCTCGCCGTCCTCCTCGCCTTGGTCTCTACACTGGAATCTCAGTACCCCGCGAAGCCGAGTCCGGCGCCACGATCCCCGTCGACTTAATTACTGCTTGAAGTTCGAACGCAGGTCGCGTAGAATCGGTAGTCGGTGTAAAAGGCTTCGTCAGATGTCCTCCTTCGTGACCGCTTGATTACGCAAACTGCAGTGGATGTCCCCCTTTCTGACAGTGACAAATAAGGAAACGAACAAGGAAACGAGCCAGGATAAACCTCACTGCTTCGAGGTTCGTGCAAGCCTCCGGGCGCCTGTGCCCAATGCCTGGTGCAACGTGCCGGTGCAGGAAAGCCAATGTGGAGGGAGGCAATTTTCCTATCTTATCGTGATTGATAATGTCATCCCACTTCGTCCAAGTGCATCAGAATGGCATGGCTCGGACTCGTACGCATACCCGAGGGGACACGACAACCCTGACACCAATCAGACGAAACAACGCGAGGAAGCAAATGAGAAAGAGGCTAAGGATAACCTAAACCGGTGGTGACGAACACGACGGGCACCTCGTTCTGGCACAGGGCATCGCAAAACAGACGGTAATTGTTCTGCATCACCGTCGTGGTTCTACCCCCACGAATACAAAAGAGGAGGAGGCGAATGCCACCCGTACGTCACAGTTGTCAGACAAGCTCTCGATCGCCGTGAGGTAATCAGTCTTTCCCCGTCTATTAATAGGCCGACTGTCACTGATCGAATAAACGGATATGATGACTGCATCTTTGGTTGTCCGGGATAATGATGTCGTATAAGCTGGTTCAGGGCCTGGCAGTGGGCCATCGTGCAGCCACCCGCGCCGGAATGGACCGCGGCAAGGAGCTTTTGCCCACTGATCTGTCTCACCGACAACAGAGCACGTTGGGAGAGTAATTTCACCATCCGCTCAGTGGGTTTCCCGACGCATTTGATTCGGTTGAATGAGATGAGGTGAAGGTTACTCGGCGGTCACATCATTGGATTCGTCAAGTTGGTAGAGCGGCAGAGAAGACCCCCATAGGGCATCATTGACAGGAACTACTAAGTTAGACTCGGCAGTCGTGAGCCGAAAGCCGCCGTGGCATTTATGCCCACCCAGAAAAGTATAAAACGACGCCATCAAACACCTCGTAAACACCGCCATCATCAAAATATCGCCAATCGATGAGCGTTTTTGGAGAACATGCTGAATGGGTGAGTCGACTTTTCGCCATCAGTGACGTTTTCAAGAAGCGCTGCTCGCCGGATTGAAGGGCAGGATCCCTGACCATGCTGTAGTCGCATGTACCTGTGCCGAACAGGATTTTACCGGGACTAAATGTGCCGTAAGGCGACTCTGATTCGCGGGGAACATCGAGCTCAGCTTGATGAGCGTCAAACAGGGATCCGGGACCCAACACACCCCAACCTTGAGGCCCTGCGCAAAACATCTCCGTGGAAACTGGAGGGGATATAGACTTCTATCCGTCCCCAGGGCAGCGTAGTGCCAGGTACCGGAATATCGTCGAGTTATATTGTCACCAACCAAGCTTGCGGCCAGATCACAGAGCCAGAACCCGATCGTGACTTTTGAACATACCTTGTAACAAGTTCAACCGCATCATGGCAAAGCTCAGAAAGGTGTGGTTCCTCCTCTCGTTATTCCTCGTGCAATAACACCCCTTGTCAGCAAACCATCCGCGAAGACGACTGTACCAGCCCGGAGCCACCTCAAGTGAGTTTTTGCTATCTGCGCAAAGTGCACTCCTCGACTGAGCGGCGCAGGATACCAAAAATGTCATCATCTTTGGAGAGAGCGGGGTGGGCAAAAGCTCCCTGATCAATCTCATTGCAGGGAGAAAGGTCTCCGAAACCTCCAGTGGTGCCCTTGGCTGTACACTGGAGTATAAACGACACTTGCTGGACCTAGGCGATCAGCGCTTCGCTGTATGGGACACGGCAGGGTTAGACGAAGGTTCTCAAGGGTCCGTTCCCGCTGAGAAAGCAGAGTCATACCTCAAACAACTCCTGCATGAACTCGCCAAGAACAACGGCGTCGACTTGCTCGTATACTGTGTGCGTGGAACGCGCGTCCGATCCGCACTGCTCACGAATTACCACATCTTCTATTCCGCGATCTGCAGAAAGAAAGTCCCCATCGCCATCGTGATCACCGGACTCGAGAACCAAGAGGGTAACATGGAGATGTGGTGGTTCCAGAACGAGCCCCAGTTCTCCTTGCTGAAAATGTATTTCGATAGTCACGCTTGCGTGACGACGCTTGAGTCTTCCATCGAGAACGCTATCCTGAAGGAACGACGGGAGGTATCCAGGGCTGCCGTGATCAAAATGATCACCAGCACGTGTCGTAGTCAGCGATGGAAACCACCTGAACGCAGCTGGATTGAATCCGCATATTCAGATATCCGCACCATGTTGACTCCGAGGGATGGCTACCGCCCGCGTCTCGCCACTATCATCATGTGCGAAGTATTCAGAAACCGTCCAGGCGGTCGGTTGACCAGGAAACGCTCCATCTCCTTCCAAAATCCTGTCGCACTCTCCTTTTCTCTCAATCCACTTAGCTTCCGCAGCCCCGTATCGATTTCGAACGACAAATCGCAGAGCAAACTTCCATTCCAAGATGGTGTCAAATATACGCCTGAGCGCCTATATCGCGTCTACCAGGTCCCACGCAACCAGGCGTCTTCTGAGAGTACGGACGAAGACGCCAGGAAGGCCACGGTCGTCAAACGCGGCGCAGACCTCCTTATCTTCTGTGTAAAAATGGAGGAGACAGAGTCTAGAACGGTCAAATTGCAATGGGAATATTTCAACCTCACCTACGGTGGTGATCTTTCACCACAGATCGTCGTGGTCGTCGGAGCTCCGGATCAATACTCTGCGGAGGAATGGTGGAAAGCCGCAGTAGGCGGGACATTTGCGAAGAATGATGTTGATGTTACATATTTGCCCGTAGACGAAGCAGGGGCCGAAGTCGAGGCAGAACGGAGACGACTGCAATACCTCATCAATGATCGCTGCATTGACTGCAGTAAAGTGGCACTCACGGGAAACGGGGAGCTCTTCAGGCGGTCACTTTGTCTGGACATGTCAAGTTTGACAACACTGTGGGTAAAGCCAGAGAGCAATATCAAGGGAGATGGCCCACCTCCCCCTGAGCAAGACGTATTGACAAATCTGGGTGTGTGGTGCGCGTACCAGAGTCCGGAGCGAAGTCCATGCGCAACGCCTCTAGTAGGATCTCCCACGGAGTTATATGGACAGTACTTATAACCAGCCGACCTGCCTTTCCTTTTTTTTTTTTTTGATATACGCCCTTCTAGGTTATACGGAACTTTCTATGTTCTAGTACAGCACTGAACAGCAATGTCCAAAATGATGTATGATCTACGTAGTAGTGGCGTCCTTGTCGGCTAACTGTATCCGTGTGAGAACTCAAGTGCAAGTTGGCATTGCGTACCCAAGACTTCCGATGGCCAGCCACGAGGTATTCGCCTTGCTGTAGTAGTAATGCCGAAACCGAGCAGCAGAAACCCTTTATGAACTGACGCTCAGAATTACTCCGATATTCCGCCTTATCGGTCTCTTGTCGTCGTCGACAGACCTGAGCCGCTCTTTCCAGTCACTCTCCTCCATCCCAACCTAATCTATACCATGTCTGCATTAGCTGGTCTTTCGCTCACAGGTACATACATGGCATACAGGATCGCCGTTTTCCCTCCGGATGGTAACGTGACGTGACCACAATCGACTGATCTACATTTTGCAGATTTCACCGCTTATGACCTTCCGCCGGAGAAATGGATGAAATTGGTCAGTCCAAAGATGCGGCTCCGCGTGGGTGGAAAGAAACGCAATTTTGTCTCGTCGGTCGTCAAACTGGACAACCGGAGACCAGACGCCGGGACGGACATATCGTGCACCCATTGGCCCTGGAATGACGGTGAACGATGCTCGAGGTGAGTTGCTACCTCTTTTGCGAGTCCGAGACCCCAGGGTTTTGGACGTGATCCGTGGGGCTCGATGCGATACTGATCGACGAACTTGCATGCAGACCATCGTTCGCCAGAGATGAACTATTCGAGATCGTTATCGAGAGGCGGTTTTTGCTGGGATACAAGTGTATCCTGCGAACAAAATCCGTGACCATCAAGCAAGTTCATGCCAGTAGTCGTCAACGTGAGTGTTACACAGCGCTGAGATCTTGACATCCAGCGCTCAGCCTCGTTTGCAGCTTATGCGTTGTCATTGTACGATGGGCAGTACTCCGCAGGGGGACTCGAAGATAGGGTCGAGATTGGCACAATCACGTTCACGCTAAGTTGAGACTGGGTTCGTCTGAAGTGCCATGAGGAGGGTGAGGGTTCGTCCGAGGTGCTATGAGGCATATACGAGAAACACGCATCATGAACAGAATTAGCTCGGATAGTACCACCCACGAACATGCCGGTCACTAATCCAGAGTGCAAGGGCCCGAAGCTGAAGTCCGATTGCACACAAGAACTTTTGCGCCTTAGTTGGCATATGCATTAAATCGATTTGATACGTTTAGCAGATTCAGGACACGATTTAACATGTTAGCGTACTCACCGTATCATTACTCAAACCTTGGCTCAATCGATGATGGTGTACAAGCTCTTGGCGAGTCGTTATCAAGGGTGGATTCGTGGGGGGTGCGGTACCAAATTTCTGTGCTTCAAAGTGCCAAGGAATAATGTCCACCATAGAAGTCTAGATCACCTGTTGCAAATTGTGAATACGCCAGTTATCACAGCCAAATTCCAATTGCAAACGTTTGTCGTACCAAAGAGATAAGTGGTATCCGGACATTGGATCGGAAGGCACTCGGAAACCCATCAGCCGTAGCGCCCTTGTCCACTTGCACCCCTAGATCAGTTCGCCGCAGAAGAATGGTGGATGTGACGTTCACCAAGAACGATGTTGATGTTGCATATTACTAGCCCATAAACGGCACGGAGGCACAATGCCTCATAAACGACCTCTGCATTGACTACAGCAAAGTGACGAACAAGAAGCTCTTCAGACGGTCACTTTGTCTGAAGGGTTTGAAACCAGAGAAGAAGATGGGCCACCGGCTGAGCAAAGGCATATTGCCGATTCAATTCCTGACTACAACTAATCTCTGGATGAGACACATAGCATCGAACAGCTTTGACAGTCTCAGTGGAACAATGTGGGCGCTAGATGCCCATCGGTTCCGCCCTTCTCTGTGAGAACAAACACTGCAAGCTGCGCCTTGCGAGCGTGCCACTGACTTCTTTTCGAACGTGAGGCTTGCCGGTGACGAGCCCGAGCCGGTAACGAGCCGGTGTAAACCCGGCACTGAGTACAAAAACTCTATGATTCATATCATGATTCCAACACCCACCGTAGCCCGCCTTACGGGTCTCATCAGTGTCGCCAACGAGGCCTGCACCGCTCTTTCCAATTAGTTTCCCCTCCGCCGCCCATAAATACAATGTCAACATCAACCGGACTTTCGCTCATAGGTGCGTGAGCGGTGTAGATCGCCATAATGCACCCCGCATCGACACTTTCCCCGCAGACTTCACCGCATACGATTTGCCGACGACGAAATGGATGAAATTGGTCCGTCCAAATATGCGGCTCCGCGTGCGCGCGCAGAATCGCGAATTTGTCTCGTCGACCGTCAAAGTGCGCGACCAGAGCCCAGACGAGAAGAACGTATCGAAAGTTAACTGGCCATGGGATGATGATGAACGGTTCTCACGGTTAGTTGCTACCGTCTCACTCTCTTCTCGACGCGGTACTGAACGATGAACTCGCATCCAGGCCATCCTTTGCCGATGATGAAACGTTCGAGGTCAAGGTCGAGAGGCGGTTTTTGCTATGGTACAAGTGCATCCGTCGAACGAAACGAGTGACCATCAACCGAGTTCGCCCCGGCGACTGTGAGTATCATCCATCCAGCACCGTGACTGAGACTCTCGGAGCTCCGTTTCATTCTCTATCTGACACTCGGCACGTTCGCTCTCACAGATTGTGCGCTGTCATTGTACGATGGAGAACAGTCTCCCGAGGCACTCGAGGACAGGATCGAGATTGGCAGAATCACATTCACGCTTCGGGGTGATGAGGACGCATCGTTCGACGACGACACTAGCTCTGTGACGTACTCATGAGAGGTTCGACTTGCACAGGGATCACGAGTAGCGTTGACTCAGAGAGTACCACCCACTGTTGCGATTATGGCCTCCGGTTCTTGGCCCGAGACTAACTCATGATTTCACACAAAACTTGCACCATATTTGATTGAACTTATATTGATCTGATACAGATTACTATAACTATTAGGTCTCTCGTGTCACGATTTGACACCTTGACACACTCACTGTATCGTTACGCGAACCCAGAACTGGGACAATGACAAGGATGTATTCAGATTTTTTTGCGATAGCTATCGGTTAAGCTATATAAGCCCAGGTGCGGTCGTTGGTACAACTTGTTCAAAGACAGACTATGTCAAGGAAAGAATCACAATCCCGGCTTACATGACCTAGCACGTCCGCAACACTGTGGGTCAATATTCAATCCGTGGCTTGCATTCTTCATGATGAAATTTAAATCACACGACCGAGACTCAGAACTAACCGTGGCAGCTTAGCAAGGCTGTTCATGTATGACGCTCCCAGATGATGCTCTCTGTTGTTGCATCGCCATCACAGATCCGATCACCCCCGTACCTGAATTCAACTTGTTCTCGACAGAACGTGGTACGGCACCGGGACATTCTGAAACCTCCCCCCTCCGATCGGAGAGACCGACATTATACCTCAGTTTGGAGGAACGCCCTTCGACGGTCGAGACCCCCGCTATGTATACAGCCTACGGACCTGGTTGCGCAAGTCTCAGGGGCTATCCAAGATATGTGCCTACATTCAATATTCATTATCGTGGACGGGCGCATGTTGATTAGCAAAAAGGCGGTGTCATCGGTATGCGCACATGTCAAGTAAGTCGAGTGTGGACACTGTAGGATCATATTCGTCAACGATCAACGGTCGTTTTGAAACAAGTCTAGATGCAAGGGCCCATCTCCGAGCCCGTTCAGCTCTCTTCATTGCAAAATTGTAAATGTTGACTCGCCAGCCACACGAAAAAATGGGAATGAGACACTCGGAGCATACTTGACGCCATGTCGGTATGGTTTATCAGTCGCCGCATCCACTCACTCATACGTCTAGTCAACTTGTAGGCACAAGCAGACGATAATGGACGGCCATCGACTCGTCAGGGGCTCTCAAGCCGATGACATGCCAAACAAAACAGGTGCCGTTGGCTCAACTCGGTGGTACCCCTCGCATACAGGGATGGATTGCCGTGAACTACAGTTGGCATATTTTGTTCTTTCATATGAAATCCGATTTCAGGGTAGCTCCAACGAAACCGCAAGACGTCCGTTGATGACATGATTGATTTGCTGAGCTGATTGTGCGGATTGGGAAGAAGATTCGTACCATGGGTCTCGGAAGCTTTGCGTGCTCAAGCTGGCCTGAAAAATCGGAGGAAGAGATCTGCGTTCGTCGTAGGTTAGTTGAGATAACAAGCCACAAGCCACGAGGCTCACATCTTGAACGCTACATCGATGTCGACGTGTTGATCGCACTGTGTCGACTGGGCAGAGTCGTTCCGGCTACTGATAGGTGAGTGATGTGGAGGATCCCTGATGGAACTCTAAGGCAGATCATAAGGCCGCCCTGTATGTGGCCGGATTGTAGAGCATCCGAAGTGTCTAATCAAGTCGACTCCACTGCATGTGAATCTCTTGGACTGCCTAAATCGATCGTGACGACGGTGATGTAGTCTTATATTGTCTATATCAGTGACTGTCAACCGACGCGTCACTGTGAGTAGAGTGGAGTACTTGAACTTACGCTCCCAATCCCTGTTTTATCCAGAATTCGCTGATGTGGAGCCTGCTGGACATCCCCGTATCATCGATATCGGCTGTAAAGGACATTGATCAGTGATCGGTGGGAGAGGGTATGTCGTTCCCACTGAAGAAGAAGTGATGAGCACCCCAAGCACGCGGTCGCATGGCGATAAAGGATCAGTCACAGTGTCCCAAATGCTGTATCTCATCGTGCGAATCCGCCCGGCTCCGATTTCCGCCCGGGCGGACGAACGGGGGCTGGCTGAACGCTATTAATTGGTACAAGACCTGGAACGTCCATGTCCTGTCGGGTGGTCGCGCTCCGAGATTCAGTTCGCTGTGTGGTCGTTTGAATGGACTGGTAGGTGGTGGTAGAGGGCCTGTGGATGAATCCATTCGTGGAGCTGAAGGATGCTTTGCAAAACAAGATTCCACGTGTTTTGTTGCGCATTCTATGAGAGGTACGAAGTAGGGAGCCACTGCAAAAGAACCCCCTTGAGTTGTATAACTGTTGCCTAACCCATTTAGTCGCTGCTTCCCATTCCCAACAGCCTCGAGCGTGAATTTCCCCATGGACAACACGGAGGATACCATCACAAGGGCGACAACAAGAAGGTGAGTTGGGTGTGCCTTGGGTGAGGGTAAGCACCCAGAGATGATTATAGGTGTGTGAACTGATGCATATCGATAAGGAGACACGTGTATGCCAGGCCACAATGGCATACTGCAAGTAGAAGACCACGTATC
>JBBPRF010000224.1:0-38131 GCA_038092875.1 Lanmaoa pseudosensibilis
GTGTGCGCTGCGCGCACACCCCCCGCCATACGTCCAGCGTCCACTTACTTGGATCCCAGCATCTGATTCGTGCACTGCCAGTTTACTGTTTTATTTAATTTACATACATTCTGCCATTCCCTCCAGCGCCCAGCTGACCCAGGCCTCTCAATCTGTCAAGGTCGGATCTGATATAAACGCGGCAAAGCCACCGTACCGTCAATATCTATATTTTTTCCTCGCTCAGAAGCCGCGTCCGCGGAGGCATTTCAATTGGGAAAGACGAGAAAAGAAAAAAAAGGGGGGGAGAAAAGGTACTGTCGTCATGCAACACTCACGTTCATAAGCTTTGTAGATGGGAAGAAACGCGGAACCTGAACTAGAACTTATTCGTCTTGAAGGATTCGCGGGCCTTGCCCTGCCTTTTCATCTTTTTAAGTAATTTTGGTGCCCTCCAAAAAGAGTTTGGCGCATGCGATCGAATTTCATTTTGCTCCCTCTTCATTGAATGGGTTCTTGCTCCAGCCGCCGCCGCAGCAGTGAAAATGCAACATGAATGGTACCGCCTTGGAACAAAGAACCACGCGCGCTTGGACATACATGTCCCTTGTTCCTCCATCCCGGCATCTTGAGAAAGTCCCGAACAAGGTTTGGACCAATCCCGTCAAAAAGTCTTCGGGCCCCCTCTTTTTGACTGGGAGACTGTCCTCCTCGGACCGCACCGTTTTAGGTCACGGTGTACCCAGGGTATGAAAATGGGGCGACGTGACGTTTATACATAGTAGTACAGCGCCGTCGGCGAACCGCTCTCAGCGACTTGAATATCTTTCGGATCCTTTGACAATAGCAGCGGGGCCTTTACGGCCAAGATGAGACGGCGATGCGTTTGGATGTGCTGGCGGGCGCACAGCGCGCAGAAGCGCAGCTCAAGTTGGGCCTAGGCGCGTGGAGCAAAGAACCCGAGGGCACTGCACCGAACTTTGAGGGGGGAAGAAGCTACCAGGGATACCAGTGCTGGAGTCTGAGCACGGTGCTAAAACGGCCCAATGATCGTGGTACCCTCGTGGCCACGGTGGTACCGAACTTTCATTGATCGTTGATTGATCGCACAATGCGCCTCAAAGGGCATACGGGAGCGGTCGTCAAAAGGGCGCACAATTCAACAATATCTGTCGATGTTTTCGTGCACGCAATATTTAGTCGGTGAATGGGTGGTACACATTAGAAACACGCACAGCCTTGACTATCCTGGACATCCATCACTCATGCAGTGCAGTGAACCAATACTCTCCAAACCGGTGATACGGATGCTTTTGCATCTGATTCCGACTCAATTCAAAGTCAACGCGGACGTTCGTGCGATATGGAGATACAAACGGCACACTCCCCACGATTCGCGGGTGGAAACCGTGTGTAAGTGGAACTGCGGAAAGAGACGGGAGGCTATGCCCGGAGCGTTAATAAATGACCGTCGCTGAGCTGGACCAGTGATTGAGTTTCCACCAAAGCTTAGTAGTTTGCATTCGAGCACGCGTCCCAGGCAGCAAGAAAGGTACTGATTGATACGGGAAATCGCGACGGCGGACTTTGTGGTACGGTGAGAGCCTGGACCAAGGCCTGGACATATACGGTACGCGGTTGATAGGAGACAATCTTAGACGAATTCAATGCGGAGTCCCAGCGGGCGGTGCCGATGCAGTGATATCAACCAAGTGCGGGCGTCTTTGCATTAACAAAGATGTCGAGATGTTAGGGACCCAATGGCTGGATGATGGCGAGATGGCAGCCCCGCGGATGCGAAAGACCGCGAGTAATGGAAGCAAGGAGAGAGGAGAGGGATCAATGTGACTGGTGAGCTGCATTTGGAAGATGGCCATCCTTCGTTCCTTATGACTGTGATCGACTTCCTCTGAAGCAACGAGATGGTAGTCATCATGGTACAGCAAACAAGAATGAAGGCGGATGTGTATACCGCAGACTACTGCAAGTAATCTGATTTCCGTGCGTAGAACAAAGAGTTGAAGAACGATAGTTGCCCCAACTGCCACTCCAAGGACAGGCCCGAAAGTTCGGCTATAACTGGTAGCAACAGTCCCAGAAACGTAGACAGTGTACGGGCACAGCTGACTCGAACCGGCTGATACGTATCAACAGTAGAGGTGTGTGCCTTGTGGCGACTGAACATCGCGAGAATGCTATATTTGTGAATAGCCGAGAGAGGCACAGACGAGTTCTGGATAGAGACTTGCTTCCCAACCATGCACTGGCATTATGATGCTGGGAAGAATCCAGCGAGAGTCGCTTCCTCCCTCAGAACAAGCGAGGGCGACATAGAAAGTCGCACTCAAATTTATCTCCCGGAGAGAGACGCCATTAAAGAGGGTTATGAGATCTCGCTGAGTCATAATCGCGGAGATTCAACTTATTTGAGTTGCCGACACATGCCGAGCCAAGGAAGTTCATTGTCGCTCAAGACGACCATGAGTACACCTTCAGTTCAAAATTTAGAGGAAGCCGCTGCGATCGCATCGGAGTTCATCGCTAGTAAGTCGCCTGTGTTGATATGTGTGTAATCGTACTTGACATCCGCAGCCCTCGAAAACATACCGAGCGAGGTCCAATTTCTCTTGCAGGAGCTGCGCTCAAAGGAGACCCAATCACAAGGTACGTCTTCCATTATCTCCAGTATTTTCCCAGCTGACATTGTTCCAGAGCTACAACTAGAAATCGCAAAGGACAGTCACAGATTCATCCGTTATGCTCTCCGCACCGATTCTGAGGCGACTGGCAGAGACAAGCCATCACCGCCACCACCCACTGAGAAAATAAAACAGGCACAAAAGACGTTATCTGTGATTGCTAATGAAAAGATCGCGCTGGCTGAGCGGATCGTTGAACTGTTATCAAGGAAGCGTTCGCGATTGGACTATGATCTCGGGCGTGTGCTGGTGTTGCAAGGAGAGCCAGACCCAGCTGCCGTCGTTGCAGGTGCTGCGCCTCTTATGTCAGCCGGCGCGGGCGGGGCTTCAGCGGGCTCGGGGTATGTTCTTGGAGGAAGGAATCCTGCTGCGCACATCAACGAGAGTCTTCGAAATGCCTTTTCTGGGGCGGCAACGCTTCCCATGTCAAACACCGGAAATGCTGCCACCGCTGGTAGTCGGACGAGTGGCACAGAAGAGAGTGCACATAAGAGTACGTGGCTTACGTGTCCTCTGTGACGCAATCCCTTCTGACATGTTTGATTGCAGAACGTAAGCTCACTGCAACGCAAGGGTCGATCAAGCTACCCTCTCCTGCACCGTCATTGTACGTTCCAGCTTCTGGTCGCGGTCGGCGTAAGAAGCGCGGAGTTTCGTCCGAAGTCGATGACATGGACTTCGACTTTGGCGAAGAAACACAAGCGGTTGAAGAAGGCGAAGGTGACGAGGGCGAGGGTGAGGAAGGCGATGACGGTGATGACAAGGAACTGTATTGTTTCTGTCAAAAACTCAGCTATGGTGAGATGATCGCATGTGACAACCCTGACTGTCCTTACCAATGGGTAAGTAACTTCACCGATTGCTGTGTTCCATTCGTGCTTACTCCATGGGTTACACGTACTGACCATGTCTGTGCACAGTTCCACCTTCCTTGCGTGAATCTGAAGCAACCGCTTCCGGAACGTTGGTTCTGTGCCGAATGTACCAAGCGCGGTATGGGCGCACCTGCCACTACCGGTGCTGCCCGTAAAGGACGGAAGAAGTAGCACCACCATGTGCTTGACACTTCGAACTTGCACAAATGCTTTGTTCGTCTCCGCAACCATGCGAGACGGGTTTGTGGACATATTTATCTTGACGTGTCCTTCTGAACGGTGACACGATCGGCAATCTCCCACCTCCGAGCAAACAAGCTCGCCCGGGACCCTTGAAACGGGTGGCAGATATCCCCGTTGTTCCATTCGCGATTCATTCGGGATATCCATCGAGTAGCCTAGGCCCTGTACGCTACGCATGCCTGTTCGGTGCTGCTCCTCGGCACTGTAACCCATATGTGTGTACCCCCTTCGTGGCACAGCTATTGATCACTGCATTTAGTTCAAAGCCCCGCATTACGCGGTCCCAAAGTATCTTAGCTCCTATTAGCATTACTCCAATCGATTCATATACGCCGACTAACAATCGTATCATGTGGTTTCTCCTACGGTATTACCCCTCAGGTGACGGTATCGCGTGACCCTCCATGGCTAGGCCCGAACGCCAAGAATCCGATGCTCAAAAGAATGCACTGTGCGTAGGCACCACCGGTGCGCGGCGTTCATATCTCCGTTCTCCAAAAAACCCAAAAGGTTTGGTATCCTTTTTGTTTAACGTCGAATGGAAGGTCAAGTATCCACACTGACGGGTCAGGAGAGAGCCCGACGGAGTTGTGACACGCGGACGGGGCGGCGTTCCGCTTTTGGGGTGGTAGTAATGGAAGGAACGAGAGGGGTAGGGCGATGCAAGTCACACATATGCAGGGAGAATGACTCAGAGAGAGCGCCTTAGAGAAAGACAAAGCCCCACGACTTGCCCACGACTTGCCCACGACGACCGTTTTTTTGTCCGGGCGGGGCATAAAGGTACGGATTGGTTATTCGGGACGCCAAAACGAAATTTCGTATTCCCCCACTCCACCTAACATGGATGCCGTCCTGTGTTTGTGTTTTGGATATATATATCCTACCGCCGCGTTGCCGCCGACGATGGAGCAGAGAATGGAGATCGAGAACAAACTTGGGGAGTCGAGGTGGAGTGAAAGAGAGTGAAAGTCCGAGAAAGTTATCTCGCTCGGAACTCGGAGGCTTGAACGTGTTGAGCGTACTATTACTTCCTTGGACCGCAGTACTTTCAAGTTGTGGGCGCCGTGAGCCGAGATGGCGTTGGTGGAGATGACTCGCGTGTTTTCAAACACAGGGGGGTTCCAGGTACAGTTTGGGTTCTGCGGCTTTTTTTTGGTTTGTAGGTGCGGCGTTGGCGCCTTTTTCGCTCGCCTTCAAAGTCCTCTGGAAGGGTCCTTTTTCAAAGTTCGCTTCCCTGCTCGTCCGCGGCGACACGCCTTCTCTTCAATGAAGCCTCATGATCACCCCTGTCTCTCTCGAGAAGATGAAGTAACAGAAGAAGAAAAAAAAGCGATGCCGCCATAATTGCTTTTGCCATAATCGTCTTCCTGTATACGATTCACTGCAGCACAACCCACCCAGTTCGTCTTATCGAAAGCTTTCAAGTTACCGGTCCGCCTGTCATTGGTTGCAATGTGATACACGAAATGCCGTCAAGCTAGCCCCGTGAACGTCGGTATTTTTTTTTTCGTGTCTTCCCGTCTCCAATCTTCGCGAACAAGGGGGGCGCGCGCCAGTATAGTGGAGATTCGAAACGATAGGTTTGAAGATAAGATTTGGTGAGAGTTTTTGTTTATTTATTCATTTTTTTGGCCCAAGGACGCCACAACGGCGCTTGACGACGTGGTGAGAGGATATTAACACGAATATGGAGGTTCGCATTATGTTGGAACTTGGCAGAGTCAGGGATACCCCAGTCATGAGACGGTACTCGATACTTAGAGTTATTATGCTGGCAGGTTAGCTTCCACGCACAAGGTTACAAGCCATGGGGTACTGTATTGCGTGAGTCCCATTCGACCCGAGCGGCGAGTTAAAGCAAAAGCCTACCTTTGACCACCCTGGTTCCATACCTGGACATGACTTTGCGGCTGTATGGTCCAAACCACCTAACCCTGAAAGGCGAGCGTGGCATAAAGAGGGCCGAATACGGCAAAATGGAGCGAGGAGGGAAACGCCCCTGCGAGGATGACGGCATTCGCAACAAACAAACAACCAGGGCCTCATTCTGCCACACGACCCACCACAGCAGGCGACCGCTTTACCTATTGAAAAATCATTAAAATAAACCATCCACCGGTCGCGGATCCCGGAAAAGCAGCGAATTGTGGGATGGCATGCGGACGCGTAAAAGTCTCACGGCGCAGGTCGGGGGGGTGCCATGCGCGTCCCTTGAAAAAAAAAAAAGGTACGAGGGGATTGAGAAAGTGGTCAAGTCTGCAGATACACATTGCATACGGTACTAATCACGTCTTGGCAGCTTCGGTGGACGTGCGACAGGGGCGGGGGTTTCTCGCGGGCAAAGGGTGCGTCGGAGGAGCGTGTGGGGAGCGTCGACATGAAACGTTTTCGAATCAAATACGTCAGTGGCACGAATTCTGAAGGGCTGCCAGACGTGGAAAAAAAAATAGCGTCTAACGTGGTCATGACTGACACTGCGCCCGCGATCTGAAACGGAGAGATCGATGAGCAGGTGACCTCATACTAATGACTATGCTGAAAGCAGTCACAAGTTCCAGAACTAGAATGCTCGCTGAGACAGGTTGACTGAGAACACGCGACGCAAAGAACCCGCAGACGCCTTTGAATTCCGTCAGAGAGGGGCCCTGACACGACCACACAGGGTCGGTGAATTGAATTAAATCCGTTTATCGTATCGATGAGGTCGGGACAACGATGACACGGAGGCACGGTGGGACGGTTATGCCGACAAGCCGAGACGACAATGACCTCCATATCGTGCGTGCCTCCCGAGGACTTTGCCACTGACAGCCGGGCCCGCAACCGAGCAATGACCAAGTCGAGCAAAATAGCGACTCCGACTCGGCCACCCCCCTCGACTGCGGCGAGGTAGATACTCCGGCAGACTTTGCCCGTTTCTCGGGGCTGGGCGCATGGTACCATGTTGTAAGTGGCAGCGAGGTTACTCTTTCTACTGCATCGGCTTGTAGAACGTACCATGTATAGTGTGGGACTGGTCGTCCCTGCAGCACCGTCCTGTGCATGGGCCACGGAAGCCGGGCGAATTTATGACGGGTGGCGTACGACGTACCAGTGGTGGGTGTGCCCTCCTGACATCTTGGCGCTTTCCTCGAAGGCCAATCGAAGCCGTCGAAGCACGAACGCATACGTTGGAATAGCGGAATCGGAAGTCCCGATGTCAATGGGGCTTGGCACGAGTCCAAGTCAAAAAAGGGATGTCAAAGGGAACGAGCAAGACGATTCGTATATTGACTACGAGATGGTTTCAAACCAACTCTCCTATTCGAACCACTCGACCTTCCATATGTGCACGTCCTCTCTCTGGATCCCTTGAGCGGTACCTCTGCCAGACACCGGCCTTCCTGCACGGAACAGCCCCGTTGAACGGACTACGGGACTTACCGAGCCCACCAGTGAGGGTGCGCATGTCATGTTGAAATAACCTTCGAGGGAGGGAACGTGGTGTGGAGAACAACCAATCTCGTGTGGTGAGGGTTCTTCTCGGCGGCAAGATAACACCACCGGGAAGGCCCGTTTTCAAATACAATACAAGTGACTATCTCTGAGATAGGATTGCACTGCAGACGTCACTCGCTCCCGTGCACATGTTGGTGGACCATGTGCCGTTCATTTCGTTGGTAATGTGACTTTACACAACAGCATCCACAGTCAGCCCCGCCATCCAGGTAAATGAAAGAGTAGCTTCGCCCTCGGGCGAGACGCTCTTCCGATGCAACTAAATTCCACGTTGTTCATATCCCCGTTGGTGATGACGATGCAAGCTACCGATAATCAGCACTTGCATCGCAGTCTTCCACCGATGGCGGTAAAAGCGACGCACAGAGATGTTGGGTGGCTTCTGGGACATAGCTGGTGAAGCCAGGGCGATGATGAATAATGATGCAGACCGTTGCTCGGCCGCCACCTCACCGTGCTGGGGATGATGATCAGGTATGCTCAGACCGATATGAGGGCGGTACCGTTCCTCGACGGGGAGTGGTGGACGGTGGGGGATATGAGAGATCCTCATTAGTTCCATTTCTCTACAGCACATGCCCGAGGAAGGGGAGCACCACAGGACCCAATCGAGCGTTACGAGGGGACGCGTGCGAATCACGTTGACGACGACGCACGGCGTTTGTGCTGTGGTACAGGATCCACCACCAATGCTGGGGACCTAGGAGAGAAGCATCGAAGGACAATCCAGGGGAATTCTTGACAACCCGCATCTCGTCATTTTCATTATAGGACGGTAAGTAGCTGGGACGGCAGTGCGGAGATGGCGAGAACCCCAAATGGGCTGCAGGGATTTTGAAATGTAGACAAAGAGAGTAGGGCTTGCCGTACAAAATGAGGCACAGGAAACTTGGGGGGATAATATTACACAATGTCATACAGCATGACGGGATCAGGAAGACGGAGAATTGGATCGAGTGGAGCGTTGTATGCAGTACATTGGAAGATGTCTGAGAAATCACTCTGGATATACCCAGGACGGTGAATGAAGGAGCAATGTCGAGGATCTCCGCGACGATGGCGGGCTGTTGTGATGAAGGGATTATGTACGGGAGTGAGCAAGTTGCCGGGTATGGTGGAGGCAGAGTTGTAGGGGTGCGAAGAGTTTCACGGCGGATAGCACCGGGTGGTCACGATCAATATTGGCAGTGTAGCCTCAGAAGGGCACCATAAGGAGGTAGGAAAGCAGTAGACGCGCGTTAGCAGGGAATAACGGGGACTTGTGTGTGTGTGTGTGTCTGTAACAGGGACATTGGTTGTACGATAAACCATGTGGCTGCCGATCGATCAAAAAATACTGCGAGGGTTTGATGCACACGGTAGAAAGAGACATGTCGGTTGTAGAGAGTATAGCATGTGGGCTGGGAGAGAGGATATAGATTGGGAAATGCAGGGGAGAGAGTGGGGATAGGAAAAACTGATTCCATATATAGAGTACGTGCGAAGAGTCAACGAATGTGGAAGGGCAAGGGATGGAGCACAGCATGGTCGGAGGAGATGAATGGAGGCTGTTCATCGGATGCAAAAATAGAGGTAGCGACATTGATAGTCAGACAGACCGGAGAGAGCGGGGTGGGGGCCGGGCTATGGCAACGAGATGGCAGCATGATCTGGGTGCGCTATGCGCAGGAGTAGCGAGGATGGATGAGGGGGAAGATGATGTGAGATACTAATGTGTGAAGCGGTGACGTGAGCGCATGATCAGCTCTGTCGGAGCGCAAAGAGCACGGGCCCTGGCGGCAATGGCGGGAGGGCGGAGGGAGAAGGCGTGGGAGGGTACAGCGGGTCAAGGTGAGAGCGCAGTTGGACAAGTCCGCACGGGACGGCACCGTGGAAGGGACCGAGGAGGAGGAAGAGAGCGAGACCGGCGGAGGGGGGGACAGAGGGAAGGGGAGGGGGACGGAGGAGGGGTGGGCACGGGGGAGAGAAGGAGCTGTGCGTGGGAATGGGATTATAGTGCTGTTGACGTAAGACGGACACGCTGTTATGTCACCGTGTTTGGACATATTGTGAGGATCTGAGATCGGATAGGCGGGATGTTCCGGGGGGTCCGAGGTAATGGTACGGGCAGAAAGAAAGAGTAGCCGACATCTGGGAAGGGGAGATGGGCCCCGGCTAAAAAAGGAAATTCCGGGTATGGGAATGGACAGCGTTGTTCTTATAACATCTGGCTTGAGTTGTCCGGTGGTAAGCCAGTTGCTGCGACGCTCTGCAGGATGCAATTCGACGCTTATCCCTCCCCGCCGTCCTTCTCTGACGCTTCTTCCACTCCACGCACTCCATCCCCAAACAATTCTGACTTCCTCCTCCCTCATCATATCAACCCAAAGCACAATATCCCGATCGGATCTGTCCCCCACATCTTCCAGGAATCAGACCTCATGATCCACACAGACCCAGCCTGGCTCCCCTACTCCAACCAGCAAAACTCACTCCTCCAGGAGCTATACGAACACGACCCAAACGAACCTGTATACCCAGCTGACATTTACATCGACGACACCGCCCACTACACCGAATGGCAGCAGCAGCAGCAACACCAGCACTTCCACACCGTTCCCCGTCGCGCCACCTTTCCCTACGTCCGCCATGACCTCCCCCAGCACCAGTACTATGACCAGTACCCCGTCTACAGCGACTCCGTACACGACCACGCAGACCGTCTCCCCCGCGACCCACAGCCGATCAAGCTCGAGGACACCCCCCTCATCGTCCCCTCCCAGCTCGGCTTTCCCGCCCACTCCATGCAGTCCCACCACCATCCCTCTTTCCTCCCCTCCGCTCCCGGTGCCACTATGCCCGTCCAGCTCACTGACGACGCCGCCAGCAAGGAGACCCAGTATCTTCGCCGTCGCTGCTTCAACTGCCACACTACAGAGCCTCCTTCCTGGCGCCGTTCCACCCTCAATCCCGGAAAAATCGTCTGTAACAAATGTGGTCTCTACGAGCGCACCCATCTCCGTCCCCGTCCCCTCCGCTTTGACGAACTCCGCGCAGGCGGCAAAACTCGCAAGGCCACTGGCACCAACCCAGCAGACAAAAAGGCTCCAAAATCTGCCCCTGTCGTCAATCCTCTTCCTGTCAAGAACGAACCCTGTGAGTTGGGGCTTACCCGTCGCAGCTCCGTCTCCAGCGCGTCCAGTGGCGCCAGCGATTGGGACGACAGCAGTAAGTGTTGCATGTCCGCACTTTGTTTGCCGTGTATTCTAAGCTTTTCCCAGTCTCCGTCTGTTCCTCCCTACCGCCTACCCCTGGCTCTGTATCGTCACAGTCATCCGCTTTTTCGTCTCCTGCTGTCTCGACTTTCCCCATCCCTCGCAGTTCCCAAAGTCCCCCAGTCGAATCAGGCCTGCAAGCACCTATCCGCCTCCCTAACGCACCCCTTACGGACATTGCTTCCCTTCAACAATCACATCCTGCACCACGAAAAGCGGCGACTACACCTAATTATTATCCGCAGCCAGCAATGTACCAGGGTCAGTCGGACAGCTTCCGTCGCGGGTCACTGCCTGTGCAGCGCAATGTTCAGTTTGTTTCGCCACCCATGCCGTCACATTCGCCTGCGCCCATGCAGAGTCTCACGCCAGATGCTCCATTACACCCATCTCCACTCCCTCATGCATCGCCACTCTTGGCCTCCTCCCCATCCCTGGTCGCCGACCTTTCATCCTCATAATTCGACGAGTATCAGCGCTCGCCCGTCTTTTGGTCTTATTTATTGTCCTTTGACTTCGCGTTCCACCTGCCCCATGCTAATTCCGCTCGATACCTTTTGGTCCTCTACGCGATATCGAGGCTTATTTATTCATTATCGCTCAAAACGACGACGACACTGCGTGACACGGCCAAAAAGTTACGATATTTATCACCCGAGGGCCTGACTTGTATCCTCTACATCGCACCCACCAACTGTCAACTATGACCATATCGCGCATAAACATATGTCCTTCTCACATACCCCCCCGCTCTCCTCGTATCCCATGCCTCGTGGGTCGTTGTCGCGATGATAGATACCCTTACAGATTGTACGAAAACGCCGAGCAGAGAATGACGGGACTGTACTAGTACTATTCGGAGTGTTAGTTACCGCATTTTAGTATACCTTGAATTAGAATTTTTGGCATCTGCGATGCTGAGTGACCAGTAGACACCCTACCGCGGGTGGCGTGAATGAATACAATGCCCCTTTCGCCACCCAGGGACCACTGCTCTAGCGAATACCAACATCCCGAAGCGTTCAAGGCGTCATTGTTAGGCGTGTCTTGGCTACCCTGAACGGTCCATTTTTTTCTTCCCTGTATTAACGCGTAGTTAAGGTTTACCTTGTGAAACCAGGGAGGGGCTTTTTGATAAGAATATGAACATGTCCAAGGCTAGTAGTGAACACGAGGCGCGCCAGAAGCACTCATGACATTGTTTGGGGTTAAGGCGGGCCTTGGCCTATCACGCTGGCAAAACCTCCGACGCGCATCCAGACACTTATGTCCGATTACGCCCATCCACCGTTACATATAAAACAGACATACGCCGCCAAACGTGGGCACCTCTAGACCACATATGCACTCTTTTTTTCGTTTTCGTTGAATATGTTGAATGTGCTGAGCAAGGAATAGGGATTGACCGGGCACCAGTGGGAATCGTTCCTTTGCCGGTCAGCCGGACAAATGGTCCGAGATGCGATCGAAGCCAAGTTCATAGGTATGTCACTACTAGCTGACTCTGCCATGACCGTGTGAGTGCGAACCGACGTGGCGCCTAAACCAACTTGTCTGGTGAACCTGACTCTATTGTAGCACTGTTGCGTGACAGCCCGCTCGCATCCTCGTACGTATATGGGGCTGAAAGAGCGGGTAACGGGAAAGGGGAAGCACTGGCTCGCGTGGCGTTGTGATGGCGTTAGCTCGGATGCTATCATGCCATCCCCTTTGTTGCGTTGGGCGTGCCATAGTACGTATTAACTAAGACACATTTCGGGGAAAGAGAGCGAATGACAAAAGGGCCCACTGGCAGTTGCTTTGTCCCTGGCTTGTTTTGTCCGTGAAAGCAGTCATCTCGGAGAGGATCACAAATCGGTTAGTTCCTCCGTTTTTCCCGTCCCCTTTTATTTATTTTTTGTGCGTCATGATTTTCCGAGGAGGTGATCAAGGCAATGAGGCGTGTCCGGGGATGGTGTCCGGATGGTTGACCATGTACGGTACCGTGCGTGACACTGACAGTTTCAGTGGAGCTCGCGCGCTATCTACCTGGCGCGGGTGATCTGATGAGGCGTTCCAGTGGACCCTCTACATTCGAACGAGCATGGCCAGGATCAAAAGTGTCTCGAACAAGTGAGAGCAAAAGCGCGTCGAGACCCACCGAGTCCGTCGAACAATACGTATGACGTGAGGAGCAGAACGCACATGTTTTCGACGGGCGTCCGGATCGTACTATGCCGGACAGTTGTGTGCATGTCACTTGTGTGTGTATGCACGTCATCTCGCAGTGGCGCAAGTGCCTCCGAGGCGTTTGTGCTGGCAAACCATGCAAGGAGAATTTGGCAGGGGTGCTGGAGTAGCGAAAAGACATCGCGGAAATGTACCAAGGGGACAGAAACCGAGACAACAACCGGATATGAACCCGGACGTCAGGGAGTTGCCGTCCGCACCGGGTCCTCCGTATGGAGGGATGGAAGATGCAGGTTGTGTCGCTTAGCCCCGATGAATCGGATCCGCTTTCCGGATGGGATTTGCAAAGCAGATGGGTGGCGGATTGCAAGGGCCCGGGGATGTGGTTGATTTGATGACGATAGCGACGGCGACGCAATCCGAGATGCTCGTCCCGCAACGCCGTGACAAACATTTTGCGTGACCAAGTGTGCGTGACACTCTCGGCCGTTTGCAAGTTCACTGTTACGATGGCCAAGGGATCCCAGCTATCCCAGCTCAAATCCGCGCTCTCCCAAGCTGGCGTCGACAGATCCAACGGCAAGAAAAAGAAATCCACCCCATTGACCGAACACGCAAAAGTCAAAAAAGCGGCCAAGCTACGTGAGATCCAACAAAAACTCAACCCGTTTGACGTCAAAGTCACCCGGCTCAAACACGATGTCGGTGGTCGAAAGATCAAGGGGACGATGGGACGACCAGCGCAGAGTAAGCAGGCTGGGATGCAGCAAGTAGAAACGTCCTCGGTCGTTTCCGTGTGTGTGCTGATATGGTGTCGCGTAGAGAGAGAAATTGCTGTTGAAGGAAATTGAACAGAGGGGACGGGTTGGTGGCGTCATCGATCGACGGTTTGGTGAAAATGACCCTTCGATGTCGCTCGAGGAGCGTATGTTGGAGCGGTTCACCAGGGAGAGGCAGCGCGTGTCCAAGGCGTCCGCGTTCAATCTGGAGAACGAGGACGAGCTGACACATTATGGCCAGAGTTTGTCCAAGTTGGACGACTTTGACGATATATTGTTACCCGTGGACGAAGATGAGGACGAAGAGGGTGGGTACTACTTTAGCATTCGAGGAGCGCGTTTAATTATTTCAAACAGGTCAACTCGATCACGATACCGTCAAAAAGGTCCACTTTGGTGGGTTTAGCGATGACGAGGAGGAAAAGGAGGACGAGGTAAGGTATAATGACGTGTTAACCTCGTGCAGATCACCCAACCAATATTTGTAGCCCGATCGAAAAAAGTCTAAAGCCGAAGTCATGGCTGAAGTTATCGCCAAAAGCAAGGCGCACAAGGTATTTTCTCGTTTGGTGCACAGGGAACCGCTCGATGAGACATCGCTCCGCATAGATGCGTCGTCAGATGGAAAAAGAACAAGAGGAGAACATGCGACATGAACTCGATCAAGATTTCGATTCGCTTAGGACGCTCCTCTATGCCCCCGATCCGTCATCTATGAACGACACTACAAAACTTCCTGCGCCGATATCCACCAACGACGAGGATACCATGGACTATGACAAACAGGTCCGCGAGCTCGCCTTTGATAAACGGGCAAAGCCAAAAGATAGAACGAAAACAGAGGATGAATTGGCGTTGGAGCAGAAAGAAGCGCTAGAAAAGGCGGAGAAGCAACGGAGATTGCGCATGTTGGGTCAAGATCTAGATGAGAGCGGCGATGAAGACGCAGGTGGACGAAAAAAGAAACGTCCTCGTGGAGGCGATGACTTGGACGATGATTTCGTGGAGGACGAATCAATTGGTGGACTTGGTGCTGGACTTGGTGTGGAGCTGAGCAGTGATACGTCTGAGAGTGATGAAGAAGACAGTGACGGGGAGCACAGCGACGAAAAAGCTGATTCTGATGGTTTCGGAGAAGACGATCAGTCGAGTATCGACGAAGCGTCCGACTTGGAAGAAGAGGATACCACTGAAACGAGGACAAAACGAAGGGCTCGGCGATCACCCGGAACTCTAAAGGCTACGCAGGAGTTGCCATATACGTTCCCTGCGCCCGAGAATCACGACGAATTCCTCGAAATTGTTGAAGGTCTCCCAGATTCTGACGTTCCGACGGTATTACAAAGGATCCGGACACTGTATCATCACAGCTTCGGTCCAGAAAACAAACTCAAGCTGCAGGTAAGGTAACAACAATGATCTCAGTATTCCCTGTCTTGATTCTGCTTATAGAATCTGGCGAGGGTCCTCGTTGATCATATACTGTATACAGCATCACCGCCAGCACCAAGAATGAAGTTGCTATCCGCTCTCGTTCCGCACTTGTTCGCACTCTGTCGATTGTATCCCATCGAATCAGCAGAGTATTTCGTGGAAAAGCTTTCTCTTATGCACAAAAACCTCAAACGCGGTTTAGCGACTGGCGCGTCAGAACCTGACGCAAGGACGTGGCCCAGACTCTCCGAACTTACTTTCCTTCGGGTGATAGGAATCATCTGGCCGACCAGTGATATGCGCCATGCAGTCATTTCACCTGCACGGCTACTCATCGGGGCATATCTCGGGCTCTGTCGGGTCAGGTCGTTTCGAGACGTCACGAGTGGATTGTTCCTGTCCTCTCTGTTCCTGCAATATGAATTTCTGTCAAAGCGTTTCGTTCCCGAAGTCATCAACTTCGTGGTTAATGCCACGTTGCACCTTGCGCCTCATGTATTCGCCAGCGCAAAGTCACTACCTGGCGCCTTCACATGTCCGGATTTACGGTCCGCACTATGTGAGCCGCTGGCCATTGACAGGAGCAAAGCCAAACGTCTTAGATTTCGGAAACCTGATTTGGTGCACATGATATCGGCAAATCCGACGGAGCAAACTAAAATCGATGCTCTTGGGTTGGCCCTTACTCTATTGGAACGGTTCGCCGATATGTACAAGTCCCTTGATGGCTTTATCGAACTATACGAGCCAATCGGTCTCGTACTCTCTGGGTTGGACTGCGGACAGCTGTCCGAAGACGTCCAGGTATGGCTTCCCGTTAACATCCGGTGCAAAATCTTACATGTTGGCAGTCGCGGGTTACCTCCTTGCAAGACAAGACAACCCGTTTACTCAAGTTCGCCCGGCAGTCCCGGAAACCGCTCCTTTTACAAGCTCACAAACCGATTCCCATCCCGTCGTATATCCCCAAATTCGAAACTAGCTCGTCATCGTATATCCGGCGACAGGACCCAGATCGCGAGCGCAACGAGGCGTCCAAGCTGCGGTATCAGCTCAAGCAGGAGCGCAAGGGGGCTATTCGCGAGTTGCGCAAGGATGCCAAGTTCCTTGCGGCTGTAGAACACAAGAAGCAGGTGGAAAAGGATAGGATGTACAAGGAGCGCATGAACAAGGTGTTCAGCTCGTTGGAGGGAGAGAGGGCGGAGCAGAAGGCGATGGACAGGGAGAAGACGAGAGAGAAGCGGCGCGCTGGTCGCAAGTAGGTCGTCGGTTCAGTCTGGTTAGATTCGTGTACCCATGTCGTCCTCCAAGGCCTTTTCCTAATTTGGTAACTTTGAGGCGTGGGGTGCGCGACGCGTCGAATCAACTCACTCATTATCCGCCGAGTTTGTCCACGCGTGTCTCCTCTTCCACTGTAAATGAACGACCCACCGTCTAGCTGTGTTCCCGCAACCTTCCAGACTCCGGATGGCGAGGACGCTGTCGCTCCGAAGCAGCTCCTGGAGTTTTTGAGGTCCCTGATACAAAAGTCGACTGGGGATGGCGACAAGCCAGTCTATGACAGAGCTTCCTGGATTACCATGATATCAGGGCTCGCTGATCAGGTCTATGGCTACTTTCCCTATTTCACGTCCATTAAACAAGGCACGACCAACGAACGCATCACGCTCACGCACGTCTCGCTCGACGTCTTGGATCATGTTTCGCACCAGTCACGGCCTATCTGGTATGACGGGAATGATCTCGTGAAGAGGCTGTTCGTGAGACTGCTCGCTCTCTGCGTATCGGCGGAGTCCTGGCTCGATGCGACGAACGATAACCTGGCGGACCACTTGGACCCGACGACGCTGTACTCCAAGGCGACCAACATTCTGGTGCACATATTGTGTCAGTTGCTTGCTTCCCCGTTTCGAAGGGAGCCCTCTCAGAGAATTGTGGCGCATTCACTTTTGTGGGACGTGCTTGGTTTGACATGTGGTGAGTAATGTACGCTCCCTCGAGATGTCGTTCTCCTCTCATCGCTTGAAGATATCTTGAGCACGCCCCAGGACGACTTTCCCTTAGAAATCCGGTTCTATTCAGAGCCGCATTTGAGGCGAGCGCCATCCAACAGAGTAGATACACCCGTAGGAATTATTTCCATACAAATAACGCGTCGAATTCGTTTCTGAAGCACAAAGTAGGTCCCTCCGGATAACACGGATATTATCAGACTACCGAACAAGTCGTTCCTCGCTGTCTTCTGCAGCGTCGTCGCAGATATTGCCGCCAAGGTGTTGCAACAGTCGGAGGAATCTCGGAGTTTCACGCATGATCTCTTACGACGTACCGCGCGAATCATTCCTCTGACGTTCGATTGTTGTTTTAGTTGCCCGACCTCAGACGTGGTGCGGTCGCGATGCCTGCTTCGCACACTCCAGGCTGCGCAGATCGTACTTCCGATGAGTACAAGCTTTCGGGATGCTCTTGGGATCTTGTTCCCCCGCCTTCTGATCCATAAAATGGAAGAAGGTCCCAAGAATCCATCCCATCCTTCTGTGAGGGAGCTCGCTTCCCTATTGTCGAACGAAGGAGACAGTTGTTTGAGATTGACCCCGTTTCACGCAACTGCTATCCTTGGTATTTTGACAAGGGAGGAATGGGGGGATGCTGGGATTGAACTCAGAGTTCGTGTGTCTCGTATTGTTTGATGCAGGATCGAGGCGACTGATCGTACAAGGTTCTTGCGTCCACGTTTTTGTGCAAGCATCTTGACCAGTTGGATAGCGGGGCTTTGCAGGGTGTCAGGAACTTTTACGAGGGGAATGGGTCGTATGGGGATTGGGAACGGGTCGTGAGAGATGTAGAGGTGTTGCAAGCCGGTGGCCGACGTGTTCCAGAGCGGGTTTCACGATCGGTCGGTTGGCGCGCTCACGCCGCGCAGGCGCTCCGAGGGGTGGTTGATCCGCGGGAACTCGATTGGATGAACAACGTGACCTTGTCCGATGCCGTATTCGCAAAGCGTGGCTTGCAAGTGCTGAAGAAGAACGGTTCACAGAGGTAACCGAGCTTCCTGCGCCCTCATATCGGCGTTAACCAGCCAGTCCAGGTCGGCCGCCGTCAGAAGTGCCATTGCCGACTACGCGTCGGCAATTGTCACGCAATTGTCTTTCTGTTTCGATGAGGGCGTTCCGCCATTGCAATCTGTGCTTGAGTTGCTCGGCGAGCTTCTTGTTGGTTCTGCTGAGGATGTGACGCCCGTGGTTCGCGGAGGCACGTATCGGGCGCTGTTAATTATCGTCAAACACCATGCTGTTGGCCTGCTTGCTAATAATTGCACCGTCGCGCTGGAATTGGTCCAACGTGGGGTATCTGACAAGGATAGATCCTCAAGGCTATTGGCTGGGTATGTGCTCATCAAATCCTGGTCGTTGGGTGTACTCATCCTTCTCCAGTCAGGCTCTCGCTGAACTCGTCAAAGTATGCGCAAACGACCAAGGAGGCTGGGTGCAGATAGAAGGCCTATTTTTCCACCTTGTTCGATTCCTTCATACGGGGGCCAGAAACGCGATTAAAGAGACGACGTTGATTACGCTCGGGTTGATCGGAACGTGCGTTTGGGTTTGTTGAGGACGTTTCATAGAGGATGTGGCTGACGGCTTCTAGCGATGCTCATCCGCAAGTTCTTGAAGAGGTCGTCTTTCATCTGGTCTCGCAACTTGGTGAACACAACCCAGTGTTGAAGAGTATTGCGTTGGGACAGGCGAGCTATACCTTTGGAAGTCTTGTGAGGGCCAAGCTAACATGGATATCAGCTAATCGAGTTGACGAAGCGGCACAAGAAACCGCCGCAAGGATTTTTATCACCTTTCCTCCCCCGGATTGCGCCGTTTGTCATCGCTCGCAAGTGCACGAACCCGGAATTGTTTGCGGAGATGTGCCAGTTTTTAGGCGTCTATCCGAACAGTTTATTATCCATCACGCGTCCACACGCGCTTCCTCACCTCTTTGCCGAGCGCGAGGTCAGGGTACTCGAAGAGATTGCGGTCGAATTGGGCAAGAAACTGTCGATCCTGTTCCTTGGCGATGCTTCTCAGATCCTCGCACACGTTTTTCGACTTCAAGGGCCAGGACAGACCAATCAGACGCTGGATTTCATCGTGAGGATAGTTAGAGCGGACGCCGATGAAGTCAACCGACGGTCGATAGACATCAGGGGTATCGTCCACAGCAACTTGCTCCCACTTTTGGCGGATTTGATGGTCGTGCTTGGGAATGAAAACCCGGACGACGCAGCGTCGGTAAACATACATGACCTCGTTCCATGGCTGTCAATGACCTTTTTTTTTGTTTATTGTTTCAAGGCTGTCAGTGCATTGCGAAAAGTCGGTCGCATAATGTCTTTTAATCCGGGGAGTCAAGATAACGGCAACGCGGACATGGTTCACTTGCTAAAGACCAACTTGCTGGGTATCGTGTCTTACATGAGCGAAATGTTGCAAGATATCCGGGGAAAGAAGACGACGCCTGCCAAGAGACAGATTATTCGAGCTTTCGGAGCGTTGATTGTACAAGTTCGCGATGCGCTTCCGAGTGTTGCTACCCAGGTAATTCGAGTTTGAAGATGAATTTTGTCGTTACTTAGAGTCGTTTTGTAGATTATGGCCACTCTTCAGACCATGTCTTTGATTCCCGAGCTGACGGATGTCACGTTGTCGACGTGGCTTATATTCCTCAAGAACCTCGCCCCTCAGGACGTCGGGCCACACATCGTAGCAACCAGCGCGACCATCGCATCGCTATGGCCTTCGTTATCGCCGACTGCTCGGGCCACTGCGAAGGAGTGCCTTAGGTTCATCGTGTTCGACATCGGTGACTTATCCGGTGGACATCTGGATGAAGTAGTCGACTTGAGGAATATCCCAGAGCTGGGGGACATCCACCAAGAGCTCATGCGACGTAGGGCTTCCTGGGATCCGCGAGAGAAGCTGCAAAAGATTCTGGCACAATTGAACAGCGACAATTATGCCATCACCTTGCATTTCCTGGGAGAGCTGAAGACGCTGATGTCCGTGGACCATCCCGACTTTGTTCGCAATTTAGCGTCTGGGGATGCCTTTGATCCGTTGGTCGGAAAGATACAGTCGTCGCTGTTCCACATCGCATCCCGCGATGGGGATGACATTGAGGGTCTGCGGCTGTTGGCTTTCGAATGTACGGGGATCCTAGGAGCTGCCGATCCAGACCGTTGTGAGATTGGCTCAAACGACTCGCGTATGGTCGTTCGGAGCAACTTTACAGACGAGAGCGAGGCTGTTTTGTTCGCGATGCATCTCATCAAGGATGTTCTCGTCAGCACTTTTCGCTCTACCAGCGATATCAAATATCAAGGCCGCCTCTCATACAGCATTCAAGAGCTGCTACGATTCTGTGGTTTCACCTCTGCGCTCGTAGCGCCGAAGAGCACGGTCCCGGTCCCGGTCAAGGTGCGCAACCGATGGAGTAGTCTCCCGAAACACATTCTCGAGATGATCACCCCCATGTTGGAGGGTCGGTTTCAGAATATCGAAAACCCGCTTGTCCCACCCGAGCGTCCGATTTATCCACGACAAAACACGTACCGAGAGTGGCTTCAGCTATGGACGACGTACCTCATCTCGAGGGCGTCTGGGGTGACTGCACAAAGGATTTTTAGCGTCTTGCGGCCAGCGCTGAGGAATAAAGATGTCGGAGTGGCACATCACCTATTGCCTCACCTTGTTCTAAACATTCTTTTGTCCGGGGAAGAGAGGGACATCCAAGACATACGGGAGGAATTGTTGGCCGTGCTTGAAGACCAAGTCGACGAACGCAGCCCTTCCAGTGCGGACAAGAAATTCCTCAGTGCTCAGGTTGGGGCTTCTTTTCCGACTACGTTATTGGTCATCGACACTGACATATATCAATTAGGTCGTCTTCACGCTTCTCGACCATGTTAGCAAATATGTGCGCATTCTGCGTCAGGATATCAGTTCCAAGAAAGCGGAGAACAACAAGCGCTCACGAGCAAATACTGCCGGGTCGGAGAGCGAAGAACAGCTTGTTCGAATCGACTCTATGCTTTCCAGCATTAACCACGACCTGATGGCTAAAGCCGCCCTCCAATGCAAGGCCTATGCGAGGTCCATGATGAATTTCGAGCGGCAAGTCGTGGCACTTCGAGAACGGGAGACGCCCGCGTCAACGAAGGAGCTTACTCCTCACTACGAACGTCTACACGAAATATATGCTCACCTCGACGAACCCGACGGGATGGAGGGAATATCTATGCTCATCCTTTCGCCATCTTTGGAGCACAAGATCCGACAGCACGAGAGTACGGGACAGTGGACAGCTGCTCAAAGTTGCTGGGAGGTTCGTCTCCAGCAATCTCCCGACAACCTCGAGTTTCATTTAGGCCTTTTGCGGTGTCTGAGAAATCTTGGTCACTATGGTTCGTATTCTACCCACCGTTTTATGTCCGAGTAAGTTTCATATGGGACTCTTTTCAGACACTTTGAGAACACACGTACGAGGGGTGCTTGTTCGGAATCCTGACTGGGAGTCCGCGCTAGCAGGCTTTCAGGCTGAAAGTGCCTGGATGATGGGTGCTTGGGACGATCTTCAACAAATCACTGCCAACAACGAGTTGACATCGCCCTACATTATGAAAGCCCGCGTTCTCTTAGCCATGCGAGCGGGCGATGCCAACGATGTAGCCTCCGCATTATCTAATGCGCGCGCTGTCTTGGGTGCGCCGATCACGGCAGCCGGAGCCAAAGCCTACCGCCAGTCGTACGACGCGTTACTGGATCTGCATATGATCCACGAGATGGAGCTCATTTATGGTGCCGTCTCTGCCACAGCCCCCCGTTCGCAAAGTCGCCGAGAGGCGATGAAATCGCTCGGCACAAGTCTCGCCGCTCGGTTTGACGCCACGCTTCCTAATTTCCGTGTCCGACAAGCCGTTTTGAGCATGCGACGTACGGCGTTTGCACTGAGGTTAGAGAGACGAACACACATCTCATCTTGAGTATTGACGGTCGTTTTACAGTCCCAATACGACGCCTTTGATTACCAAGGAGATTGGCCAGTCGTGGATCGCGAGCGCCAAGATTGCGCGTAGAGCGAAGCAATGGCAGACTGCTTACTCTGCCACACTTCAAGCGCAACAAAGCAACGCTCGGTTCTACTTTATGGAAAGTGCGAAGCTCGTCAAGGCAACGGGTGAACCGCTGCGCGCGCTCCAGGAGCTCGAGAATTCGATGCGTCTGAGCGGTCTGATGGAGGATCCGAACACGATTGACTTGACGGCCGATGACGACGCCGAATTGAAACGCATGAGGGCCAAGGCGGGTATCTTTGTGTTTTCGGTATTTCTTTTTGAAGGTGGCTCTACTCACGCTTTGTTCGTAGGCTCATATTTTGCGAGCGCGCTGGATGAATGAGTCGGACAGATACGAGCCTTCGCAGCTCCTGAAAGCATTCCAGACCGCTTCGGGCCAGGGCGCGATGATGGAGAGTGCGCTATACCATCTCGGTAGATTCCACGACCAATCCTTTAAGCAACTCGCTGCACCGGATGAAGAACGGTATGCAAAGAATCTGTTTCCTCCCAGAGTAGGGAAATTTTCTGATATCGTGGTGTAGGAGTATTCGCATGAATGCGCATACAGTCAGGAACTATGCCAAAGCTGTGGGCTTGGGCTCGAAATACGTCTATCAAGCGATACCACGCCTGCTTACGCTCTGGTTAGACTTTGGCGAGAACCCAAAAACAGCGGGGCATCCCGTGTTCGCAAAGATTCATGCCGCCATATGTCAGGCGGTAGACAGTGTTCCGGCATACAAGGTATGTTCTCTTTATACCAACATGTACATCGTCATCCGCTAAACCTCGTGGCAGTGGTTCACAGCGTTCCCTCAAATCGTGTCCAGGGTGGGACATACTAACCAAAAAGTGTATCCCATTTTGTCAAAGATTATCAGCAAGGTTATTCGTGAATACCCACATCAAGCGTTGTGGCTCTTTGCGTCCGTCGTCAAGTCTACCAAACCCGTCCGGGAGACGCGTGGACGAACAATACTGGACGCTCTTCGGGTACGTCTTTCCTACACTATACCGTAAGTTGCTCGCCCATAATCGTGAACACGATAGAACGATCCCACAAACGCCGACACGGAGCTCCCGATACTCATCACACAATCACACGCCATGACGGAGGAGCTCCTCAAGTTGTGTAACTACCCCATCGACGACGACCGCAAAACGCTCAGCATGAAACGCGAATTCACAAAACTGGCATCGCTGGGCAAGTCGAAACTGCTCATCCCGCTTCAGGAGTCGCTCACGGCCAATTTACCCCCCGCGTCTTCGACGACGGAGAATTCGACACACGCGCCTTTTCCGAGTGCAGCACCGACGTTCGAGGGTAAGTGGGGGGACCAACCGTTTTCGTCTGGAATGAGTATGTGTGCTGACCTTGCTGTTTGTTGTATATTATATAGAGTTTTCGGACGAGATCGAGATCATGCGTTCGCTTGCGAAACCGCGGAAAATCACGATTCGAGGGTCGAACGGACAGACGTACATGTTCCTCGGTAAACCCAAGGACGATCTTCGAAAGGATGCGAGGTTGATGGATTTCAACGCGATCATCAACAAATTGCTGAAAGCGAACTCGGAATCTCGAAGGAGGCAGCTTCGTAAGTCTTGTCTACAAGACACTTGTTTTGTGTGTTGGACTTGACCTTTGATTGGCTCAGATGTCCGCACGTACGGTGTGGTGACGCTCAACGAAGAGTGTGGTTTTATACAATGGGTTCCAAACACCATTCCCATTCGTCCTGTGTTGATACGGTACTACGAGGCAAGACGAATCAAGAATTGGGTGAGCACAGACTGTTTTTTTATATCTCCAAGGCGACCAATAACGCTGACGTGCGACAAACGTCGGGACGATAAAAAGTCCTCTGAGATGGGTGATGTTTTCAGAAAGATCAAAGAGGTGACGGAAAAAGACGCTGCGGAACTGTTTGTAACGAAGATTCTGCCCATGTACGTCGTGGGGCGAGTGTGTGTGTGACGCTGACGCTGATCACTCTGTCCTAGATTCCCTCCAGTGTTTCATGAATGGTTCGTGGAGACCTTTCCTGAACCGTCGGCATGGCTTTCCAGTCGCTTGATGTACGGACGAACGGCAGCGGTGATGTCGATGGTTGGATTCATTCTCGGGTAAGTCCCGCATTGTATCTTGGTTCGACGAGAAGCGCCCAAAATTCATTCATTCATTTATTTATTCTTGCCAAAAACGGGTTCCCCCCCTGCAACGCAGACTGGGTGACCGACACTGCGAAAATATCCTCCTCGACACCAACACGGGCGACGTCGTACATGTTGACTTTAACTGTCTATTCGAAAAGGTGCGTTTCGTCCCTTCGCTCACGCCAACTCCCGATTACACATGCAACAAGGGTAAAACCTTGGAAGTCCCTGAACGCGTCCCCTTTCGTCTGACGCAAAACATGATCGACGGATTGGGCGTGACGGGCGTTGAAGGCGTCTTTCGCATCGCGTGTGAGATGACGATGCAGTTGCTCAGGGATAACAAGGACTCGTTGATGAGCGTTCTCGACGCGTTCATCCATGATCCCCTTGTCGAATGGGAGGATGAGAAACGCAAAATGGTGAGTTTGGAAGACGTTTGTTTGGAAGTATGTTGATTCACGAGACTCTACGTCTCCTTGGAAATGGAAAAAAATACAGGACCGTGATCGACGGAATGCAGTCAGGTCCTCGACGGATCTACGTCACCTGGCCAAGAACGCGCTCCGTCCGATCGAACGGAAACTGAGGGGAGTGTATTCACCCTCCAACATCAAATCTCGGAATCACAGTGGGAGTGGAGGGTCAGGGAGTGGTGAAGAACGAGAGATCTCGACGAGTAATTTAGTGGAGATGTTGATTCAGGAAGCGATTGACGATGCGAATTTGGTATGTGACTCCGGTCTTTTTCTTTCAGTGTGCGTTGTTACTTACAGTGGCGTTGCAGGCCAAGATGTATCCTGGGTGGGGTGCGTGGCATTAAAGGGTGGAGAGACGCGTGTAGGAATCTATTTGTATCTTGTAACATCTTGTCACGACTTGTAAAATTCAACTTGATGACACTCGACTTGAATAACCTGTTTTACTGGGTCACGCAAGGAAATGTGCTCGAAGCATTCAACGTCACGACAACGGAATGCGTGTATGCATGAATTGAAGGAAAGCGAGAATCAAGTCTATGTGCGTATTTAATCCCTTTTCATTGGCTTGGTCTGCAAGGAGCCGTTTGTCCGTCAGCGATTCGGGACACACGCAGCTCAAAAGGGAGGGACGTACAAAGACGAGGGAGTAGATGCCAAAGGCAGTACCGACCATGCCGACTGCATAGATACTAAAGTACATCCCTGTCACAGATGGACCATGTTAACAATACTACTTTGGAGGGGGCAGTTGATAGAAGTGTGTACCCAGGTAGAGCCTTGCCCGTGGTGGCCGCATGTAAATGGGCGAGTGGGAGGACTGGGGAAAAGAAACGGGGTGAGCCGATGGGTGGGTCGAGTCTGACACGTTTACTGAGGACATACCTGGAACACCTTTTGCTGTTCTAGCACGGTGTTGGGACCTAATAGTTCAATGAGAATGAATTTTCATTTGTTGGTGGAGATTCGGACGTACGGTTGACGAGAGAGTCGAGGAACATGGCGAGTAACGAGTTGTAGACGGGGCTGTTGGTAAGTAGTGAACCAGGTTTCAAAGAGGTGTCGGAGTTTGAATGGCGTTTGGGATGCCGAGCCCGCCCGAGTGTATGCATATGACCCCATGGCAGACCGTGTCCGCGTTCGAGTAGGTCCCCCCTTTCTTTTGTTCCCCTACCACGTCCTGATAATGACCTGGATTTTTTGGATAGGGCGTGACGATCCACAGACCAATCATATATGGGAACACAGCGACGGTGTTAAACCCCGCCGAGAGGGAGCTCGCGCCAGAGGGTCATACCCACCGATGGACGGTGGCCGTGAGAGGAGCTGCGAGCGCGCCGGATTCAGACATCGTCGGAGGCGCGGACGATCTGAGGTACTTTATCAAACGCGTCACGTTCAAGCTCCACGAAACGTACTCTAATCCGTCCCGAAGTGAGTCTTGACTCTCACTCTCACTCACTCTTTCGCCCGTCCCATGTGACGCTGTTGACGGGGATATGGGGGTGTGATTTATAGACGTTGAAAAACCACCGTTTGAAGTCTCTGAGACAGGGTACGTCTATTTCTCGTTTCTCGTTGGTGCACTGACTGACGAGAGATCACAATGTTGACGCTCGCGCCTTTTCGTTTCTGACAGCTGGGGCGAGTTTGAAATCCAAATCCGAATCAACTTTGTTGCAGAGTCGGGCGAAAAAGCGATCACGCTCTATCACCATCTCAAACTCCATCCTTGGACCATCACCTTTCCCGCCCCAGGTTCGGCTTTTCCAGCCGAACCTGATATCCCGTCGCCCGAGAACGCAGCCAAGCTCGGACCCGTGCATTCATGGCAGTACGACGAAATCGTCTTTGCAGACCCGTTTCAATCGTTTCTCACATTGCTCACCGCCAACCCACCGACACCACTCCCGAAAAGTAGCAAGAAGCCCATTCCGTTCCATACGTCGAATCCGGCTTCTCTGCACGAAACGAAGAGGTTGGGTGTGCCGGAGTTTACGAGCGATATGGAAAAGGAAGAAGGGGAGCGGTTTGAGGAGGCGCGGGGAAAGATTGTCAAGGAGCAGGAGAAGTGGAGGGGGATTTTGATTGAGCGAGAAAAGGAATTGGAGAGACTACAGAAGCTGCTTGGGTCGAGGGAGTGAACGTATTCGTCGTACCGCTTTCTTATCGAGTCTTTTTGGGGTATCTGTGTCCACACGGTTTCTTGCTACATCTTGTACCATCGGAGACTGGTTTCACCGCCACAACATAGGGCTTGACCCGCAACGAGTGCCTCCGAGTCATCAATCATGTCCCAAGACCAGTACCTATCACGCAAAGAAGTGAGCAAATCCTACCGGCCTCGTAGCTATGTACGTCTCCCCACCTCCGCTCTCCATCCCGTCCTAAACAGATATTTTCTTCCGATCCCGATTCCCGCCTGGCGTGACGTCCGAATCTCAACCTTTTTCTTTTCACCGTCGACCGTTCACACTCACCCGACGACACGCAGGTCATGTCCCCAGGCCTCCTCCGCGCCCGCGCCCCCTTCCGCCTCCAAAACGCCCTCACCGGGCTCGTCCTCGCCGGATTCGCCACGGCCGTATGGGCATACTCGATTCGCGCCGTCAAGCAGGACGATTTCTCAGACGTGGACGAGGAGGCGCGGGAGATGATGCGGGGCAAACAACAGACGGAGGGTGGGGAGGTCGTCGTGTCTCGAGAACGGACGTCAGTTTTGAGTCTGGAGGGTGAGGGTGAGGGTGAGGGTTTGACTCGGGCTGGCGTGGTACATGCCCAATCGCGACCCCGGGGTGTGCTCGTACCCGTGCTGGATCGCGCGTTCCCTAGTCTGTTGGATCCGACGCGGAAAACACTCGTGTGGGGTGCACCACCGGTGGATGACCTCGGACGGGTGCGTCTACGAGGTTCGACCGAGGAACGGCGATAACGTGTGCGGTCGTCATTAATATTCGTACTTTGGGATGAACTCGTCGCACTGGGGTAGGTGAAACCATGTCCATCCTCGTGCATAGCAACTAGACACATGTACATGGCAGAGCGAGACGACAGCGGGGTGAGAGAAGAGGGGTGGAAGTATCTACTTAGAAAGTATCCAGGACCTTGCATGTCTACAACCGATCCAGTTCCATCTTGTCCGAAGAACATCCATACAGAATACGTGGTGACAAACAAACGGGTATTGGCAACGTGTTGGACGCCACGAGAAACACGACGAGAGCGTGGCTGAACACGCGACAGATAATTGAAGAGACGAGGACGAAGACTGACAAAACACAACACAACCCCATGCATCACTTCTGCACACCAACGCAGGTGGAGGATACCGACGCGTTTGAGAACCCACCACCAGCGGGGGTCTGGAGAAATCATGCACAAGGCACTTTGAACCTGCATACACGCACATGTTGTCAATACCACACCCAATACGTGCAGCGCTCGTGAAACCCACCTAGGCACTCCAAACCCTATTCATACGATGATACCCATCCGAACAAGGCCCTCCTTGGCGGCTTCATTCCGCGCTGCTTTCTTGGTGCCGCCTTTTCCCCGGCCAAAGACCTCGCCGTCGACTTCGACGCGGACGGCCCAGATAGGGGTGGTGATCGTACCCTCGGCCACGCAATCGTCGTACACCCACTCGACCTCACGCTTCGATTTCTGAAGCTGCTGGTTGAACAATGCCAGATGGCCCGTCGTCGTGGGCGTACCCGACGCATGCGGGTGGTGGTGTGGGTTCCGGTGCGACGGTGTCGAGGTCGTGCTGGTACTTTTTCTAGATCCTTCTGATGGTGGTGAAGACGGGGCCGTGCTGGAACTCGCTGAGGATGCCGAGGAGGTCGAGGAGACACTCGTGCTTGGGGCAAGGGGCGGTGATACTGGCGCCGGAAGCGGGGGGAGCCCGTGTTGTGTCCGAACGCGGATGTATGCTTCGGTGGTATAGGGTTTCAGGAGCGCTTTGAGCCATTTTTCGACGGTGGTGAGACCCTGGTCGACATACAGCCCACCCACGTATGACTAGGAGAGAGATGTAGTCAGTACGGGTCCTGATGAGCGATTTATACAAGACTGACTTCGAAGACGTCGGCTGTGGAGGGCATGTGAGTGACGTGACGGGTGGTAAAGGGTGGACCTGCCTTGTATGTTGGCACTGGCTCTCAGGGTAATTGCTTGAGCGGGATGCAGCTTGAGTTTTGCTGGCAACTCGTATCGGCGCGAAATGGCCGCCAGTGTGGTATTTCCAACAATAAGGGAACGGACTTTCTGTACAGCACAGGATGGGTAAGGAGGGAGAGCGAAGCCAGTTTGGAAAAATGGTGCGAACCGTAGAAGGCCCGACACGGAGGTTAGGGTACATGTCTAGGAGGAGACCGGTGACAATAAGCCCCAGGACGGTGTCGCCCAAGTGTTCGAATCTGCGCCGGAGTCGCTTAGGCTCCCGAGATCTGTAGCACGGTGGAACTCACTTTTCGTTATCGGGGCTCGGGTCATCGGGATGGTCTTCGAAGACATGGTTTGGGCGGGCATAAAAACTGCGGTGGGTAAAGACCTTTATTCGGATGTGGCCGTCGTGAATGGGGGGAAGGGGGGGTAGGGGGTTGTCTTCGGTAAAGATGGGACTCAAGACAGGGGGTGGGCTGGAGGACATGTGGGTGTTCAGGTCGGGAAACCAGTGGGAGACGGTGTAGTCGAGATTCCAAGTGGGCAAGCGAGAGAGAGAACGGGAGGGAATTCGGGTGGATATGAGTACTGTGATCGTTCTGAGAGAGATGGAGCGGAGGGCAAGGACGTACTTGATCGCCATTAAAAGACTAGAGCTATAAGCCTCACTGCAGGGCCATGCGGATACAGCTCAGCCTGGGCCCGATGTCTTTTTCTTCCATTCTGTCGCCGATTCGGAGACTCAGACTCAGACTCGAGTCAGCGCGGGAATGGTCGGTCATCTCGTCGGTTTATCCCCTTCACCGTTGCACCCACCACCACGGCCAACGAACACAGGGCGTAGCCCCTGTCCACCGGGATACGAGAAGGGCCGTACAGTCCAGGCTCAACGAGCTTCAAATCACGCGATTTGCCGCACCCGTGCTCTCAGGTGAGAACGAAACAAGAATAGGAAACCAACTCTTTCGCAACTGAACGAGCAGGTTGGCCATCCCAAAAGGTGTCTTACAGCAAATGGACAGCAATATATTGTACCCTGGGGCAATTTTGCGGATGGCTAATCTGACGAGGATCTCGCCATGGGCAAATGAACACTATAGCCTTGTTTAGTCTAGGTCAAACATCGACTTCTCCTGTAAAAGTGCCTTGGCGTCTGATTACTGTCACCATCCACCCGTGATCACATCATGCTCTCTCACAGCTATCTCACCACGTACCCTCCACACGATCGTACAGGACCTTCCTCTACAGATAAAGTTCATTTGCGTAACGGCGCTCTAAACCAATGTGGATCGTGTTATGGAACGGGTTCTAATCGGGGCCACGGACTTATCATCCACTCCCACAGCTTTCTCAATTTCGTTACTGTCCCACTGACCGTCACACAGAGCCTCGCATTCCAGTAGTCATGGTCTCGTCCCACATCGGTGGGACCCACGTTTGCGGCTCCGAGGTGGGAATATTCATCATCCGAATGTATTATCCATCAGTCAGATCCCCGCAATCTGGAGTGGGATATGAAAATCAATCCGCGTGTTCACTGGAACGTCGGTGGTCGGGACAAGGTGGAGCGTGTTCCTTGCCGCACAACCTGCAGCATGGTAACGAGTCACATCCCCACACGCCACTTCAAATATGACTCTGAAAGGTAGGTGACATGTGCACTCTCATACCAGCTCGTAATACCCGCAAGCGATCGTCAAGAATGCACCTCCAACTTGGCGTTCCTTGCCCCTGTCATCATGAAAAATGGGTCAACTTATCGGCGAGTTCACGTCACTAACGGACATTCCGTGTCATTCGTCGATTCCTGGGTAATATGAACGGTTTACGGTTTGAAAAAGGATACAGGCCCGTGTCTTCCATTCGTGGCTAGTAGCGACACATGTCTACAAGTAAAGTTCAATGTACATAACCAACCAACAAAGTCATCGATTTCGTTTATGCCGCTATAGTGACACCCTGTGCTTCCGCCGCCTAGCCGTCCAAGTTCAGCAACCTGTGAATTCAAAGAGCACCATGAACCGCACCTTGGCTTTCGCTTTCATCGCAAAGTAATCTTTGTGTAGCCCACATTCCGTCTTTTCCTCTCTACCTGCCCATCGTCCCGCACGTTCGCCCGCATCTCCCTCCCCACTCTTCACTGTACTGTGCCAATCGCCGACGCTCTTGTACCCCTGATCAAGTAGTTTGTTACGTGGGACATTGTTCGCTTTGATGTATTCATCGACATCAGCGAATTTCCACGCAAAGAGAGGGTTGAGCTTGAGGAGACCGGTAGCATCGACCTCGAGCGGTTGGAGGGACGCACGGTCAGCACCTTGGGATGCACGTCGACCGGTGATGACAGCGCGGACGTTCAATTCCTGATAAGCACGCTGGCCAGGCTCGACCTGCCAACCATATCATGAATCAACCATGGCCATTACGAGAGGAAGAGAGGTAAGCACGCGGGACTGACCTTGACCGCAAAATCATACCCATCCTCGTCCCGCTCCCAAAACCGCTCCCCCCACTTGTTCTCGAAATCCGCGACGCTCTCACATCCCTCGGGTTTGACCACGGTCACCTTTACCCCGTACCGCCTCTCGACTTCTGCTACGAGCGCGTACGTTTCGGGAAAGTGGTAGAGGGTGTCGATGAAGATGAGGGGCGGTCGGGCGGTGGGGGTGGGTGCGATCTTGGAGAGGATGTCGATGGCGACGAGGCCTGTGAGGCCGAATGCGGTGGTTTGGTAGAGATGGGGGATGTGGATGAGGGCCCATTGGAGGATCTGGGGTGGGTCGAGCGGGCGGAGGTGGTCGTTGATCGCTGCGAGGGTCTCTGGAGAGAGCGGGAGCTCGAGGGGGGCGTCGAACTTTGCAGTGGGCGATGGCATCGTAGTCGAGGATGGCGAGTTAGATGTCCATAGCAGCTGATATTTATCCTACAAAGCTTGACATCGTGGGCGTGATCAAAACTTGTGTCTCCGGTCGTTCATAAGTCGGATCTTGTCGTTGGACCATCACCTGGTCAGTTTTTTCTTATCGTTTTTATCACACACGGCTGCTTTGCGTACCCACTCGCACGCAGCGGCCATCTCGACCTACCAGCGCGTCTCTGAGTCAACATGACGACCATGGAATACTACAAACCCCGTCCCGAACAACCAGCACCCATCCAACCTGCCCAACCAGCCCCGTCCAACTCCGTCCCGTCCACGCCCGTCGCTCCCACACCAGCAGCACCCGCCGTCGCCGTCGCCACAGCACCCGTCATTGCGAGCCAACCCGCCAAACGCCCCGATGGACAACGAGACTACAAATATACACAGGAGATCTCCCAGATGGTGCGTAGCGCGTTGTTTTTCGACTCGGCGTCGCTGAGCCAACATAAAATGGTCGCACATCCTCAGATGTTCGTATTTGGGGAGATCCAGGATCCGAATCATGAGACCGTCAATCTCGTCGAGGACATCGTTCGCGGCCAGCTCATCGAACTCGTAAGGACCCTTTCTCAATCTCTGGAGGCGTCCGTTCCGTTCCCACTCACTTTTGACTCTCAGATCCTTCAGGCCCGCGCACTCGCTAACCGTCGAGGAGCCCGCTACCTCACAGCTGAAGACCTCATCTTCCTCATCCGACATGACAGAGGCAAAGTCAACCGTCTCCGTACATACCTCTCATGGAAAGACGTCCGGAAGCACGCCAAGGACAGTGGTGGTGACGGCGGTGGAGGCGTCGAAGTCGAAACGCTAGAGGATGGTGCCGACGGTATGTACTCGGTTTTGCTTTTGCCTTGCAGACTTGATTCCCAACAAATCTCTCTTTCATTCACACTCACTCACTCATTATAGACAAACTGACAGCGAAAGCGCAAAAGATCACCATCAAGCTCCCTTGGGAAATCTCGACCATCTACTCTGAGGTCCTCCGACAATCAGGCCACCAATCCGACGACGAAGAAGACGAAGACGATATCGAAGCGCACGAAGCATCGATCCAGCGCTTGAAAGAAGCCGACGACGCGACGCGACAAATGACGCGCGAAGAATACCAACATTATTCCGATTGTCGACAAGCGAGTTTTACTTATCGTAAAGGTTCGGATTCGCTTTTTCTTTGCCCCTTCTCTTCATTCCACACCGCACAAGGGGGGTCATCACCATTTTCTTTTACTGAGTAGCTCTGTAACAGCAAAACGATTTCGAGATTTCTTGAACCTTCCTGCACATCTGGACCTGAAAGCCAACGACGACACGGTCGACATTGTCGGCTTCCTCGCATTCGAGATGGTCCGCTCTCTCACGTTGGCAGGTCTGGACGTCAAGAAATCGCTCGAGGAATCCTACCTACGCGACGATTACACCCCGTCGTCTTCCTCCCCTCTCCTCGGGAAACGGAAAGCGGTTGGTATGGGCCTGGACGGGGGGAAACGTGCTCGAAGAGACGATGCGGATGACGAGGACGATGATGCGGAGGATGCACCACTACCGACGAGCTCGTTGTTCCTTCCAGCTCCCGAAGCACGGATGGCGTTGCGGCCTGAACATATTCAAGACGCGTTTGCACGAATGCAAGGCGATTGGGCACATCACCGGAGTGCGGGGATGAGGAATTGGAGAGGCGGCTTGATTCGGACGCGGGTCAGTTTGATTTGAGATGGGGTGTATCGTGCATATTCGAGTCCATCTTTTTTTTTCTTGATTTCTTTGCATGTCCAACTATCGTACACACACACACACACTTGTAGCCGTAATCGTACATGTTTTCGTGGAACCTGAAATGCCCTCGCCTGCTTGATCTCACCGGTCGGTGGTCTCGGGAGGACGAATGATCAACTTTGTCGCACTTACACCGTGCGCCAATCGCTCTAGACCGCCAACGATGCCGTTCAACCCTCCCCGCAACACCTCGACATGATTCGGCTACAAATCCATCCCCTCATGCGTCAACCAAATCACTCGCAACAACCACAAGGAACATCACACACGCACCTTGATTTTCCCCTCCTCCAACCACTTTGTCAACGCGATCGCAAACTCGGCGCCCAGCACGCGGTTATGAGGTTCATGGAATGACCCAACGACCACGAGGACACTTTTCTCACTCCTGCCGTCGTCCCCACCTACTTGGGGTCGGCCGACGACCGCGAGGGTGCCTCCGGGTGCTAAAAGAGCATAGGCGGCTTGTTGTGTTTCCTTGAGAGACACCGCGTCAAAGATGTACGTCAGTGGGACGGTGACGAGTTGGCCGACGCGCTTTACGAGCACGGCGTTGGAGAGGTTGCGATCGAGGACGTGCGTTGCGCCGAGGGAGAGGAGCAAATCTTGGTTGTGACGCGAGGCGGTCGTGATGATGGGCGAGAAACCGGACAACTTGGCCAGTTGGATCGCTGTGTGGAAAAGGGTGCGTATTATACCGGTACGTAGGTGTGATGTACTTTCATGACAGGGGGTCTGGGCGTACCTTGTTGACCGACAGAGGCTGCACCACCGAATATGACAATGGGTCGGCCCGCGTACTTGCCAAGACCACTTTCTTCGAATGGCGGGGTGAGCCCTATACCCCGTGGTTGCTGAGCATAGGTGGCCACCGCAAACGGGTTGAACGCGACCGAGATGGAAGCGGCTTGGTCAAATGACAGATTCGGTGGAATCTATAACACGGTTTCGTCAAGCGACCCACGAAGTGGACAAGTCCAACCTTGCTCGCAAGCACCGCATTCGCCAAACAATACTCTTGGAATGAAGTGTACTTGTTCCCAAAAACTGTCTGGAAGAACCTAACGCGCGCTCGTGCTAAGTACGCCGTGCGCCTCGAGAGGCAGAGAGAGTACGTACACTTTGTCGCCTCGCCGCAAGTTAGTGACCCCACCACCGACCCTTTGGACGATGCCAGCACCTTCCTCGCCAAGGACAGCGGGGTACTCTTTGACCGCAAAAAAGCCCGACTTTTGAATTCGCACGTCGAGCGGATTAAGTGCACTCGCTTCCAGTTTGACGAGAACCTCGCCTCGACCAGGCTCTGGAATCTCGTTCTTGCCCAGTGTAAACTCGGCACCGATCTTTGGGAGCCAGAGCGCTTTCTGGGTAGCCATTAAGGGTGTGTCTCGCGCTTCCTATAAATTCCGGGGGGTAAGGAAGGGAAAAAGGTGACACTTACCCCAGCACTTGATTTCTTTATATACGGTCGTCGAAGTTGAGCGCCGTACTACCAGGGACATCATCGCATCGTTGATGGAATCAGCTGATGGACGGCAACAAGATGCAATGCACGTACCAAACCGAGATATATCGTACGCTGTGTTCTTACATTTGGGGTGATTGTGCGACTCCACTGAGTGGCGCATGTTTGGCTCGTGCACGCGAAGACGGTCGCCATATCATCTTGGATGGGCGTTTTTCAGACCATTGTCAACTATATCACAGTGTATGCAAAGAAATGCTTACAATTGTCTTGCAACAGAGATACTTAGATAGCCTTCACGAAGGAGATGCGGAGAGCAGCGTTTCTTCGTGACTCAGTGACGTCATGCTGACATTGACAACCCAAATATGGCAGGTCTGTAGGAACCTCTCATTTTGTCCGTCTGTTATGGTTGCGCTAACCTGAAGCCAGAGAGACGCCACGATGATCCATGGATATGATGATCGTTAAATTATGGTCAAGTAGATCCTATTTTTGAAACCAAGAAATCAGTTGATGTTACGGGCCTGCCACCCTAAAAGGTAGTTATGAAGTGGCAACGGCGAATGATCATATTCAAAACAGTGAAAAACTTGGTCTGATCATTCAGTAGTCTGAGGTCTCCGCAGGGCGAACAACGAGCTTACTGGTCTCCAATGTCCTCACTCCAGGTACGATCCCCTTCAAATCTCTTGTGTTCCTCGACTTTGTTCGGCTGCGAAATCAAGCACGCTCAACTAGGTAGTAGCAAAGGGTACTAGGCATTCGGATCGCACCTCCGGGTCAATATGATGACCCTGGGATACAATAGACCCCAACCAGCACCCGCCCAACTCCGTCGTCCGTCGGCACACAGCCACACCCGCCGTCGCCGTCGCCACCGTCGGCTACCTCACAGTCGAGGACCTCCTGACTCAACTGACAACGTTGTCTTCCTCGCATTCGAGATAGTTCGCTCGAGGAATGATACCTACGGGACGATTGCACCCCGATCGTGCATGTATGCGTTGGCCGTGATTGACTCCATCTTTATTTACACGCCCAACTACCGTGCACACACACTTGTAGCCATAATCGGACGTGTCGTAGACCCGAAATACCTCGCCTGCTCGATCTCACCAGTTGGTAGTCTCAGGAGGACGAATGATCAGCTTTCTCGCACTTACGCCGTGCGCCAATCGCTCCAGCCCATCCACAATACCGTTCAGTCCTCCCCGCAACGCCTCCACACGATTCGGCTACAATTCCATCCCCTCGCACGTCAACCAAATCACTCTCAACAACCACAAGGAACATCACACACGCACCTTGATTTTCCCCTCCTTCAACCACTTTGTCAACGCGATCGCAAACTTGGCGCCCAGCACACGGTTCGGCGGGGGATGAAAAGACCCGAGGACCAAAAGGACATTTTTCCCACTCCCGTCGTCGTCCCACCCCACTTCGGGGTCGAGGACGACCACAAGGGTGCCTCCGGGTGCCAAGAGAGTATAAGCGGCTTGTTGTGTTTCTTTGAGAGATATCGCGTCAAAGATGTATGTCAGAGGGACGGTGACAAGTTGGCGGACGCGCTTTATGAGCGCGGCATTGGAGAGCTTGCGGTCGAGGACGTGCGTTGCGCCGAGAGAGAAAAGCAAATCTTGGTTGTAGAGTGAGGCGGTCGTGATGATGGGCGAGAAACCAGATAACTTGGCGAGTTGGATCGCTGTAGAAAAGGCGGCGTAATGTATCAGTATGGGTATGGAGGTGTGATGTAGTTTCATGAGAGGGGTCGTGGGCGTACCTTGCTGACCGAGAGAGGATGCACCACCGAATATAACAATGGGTCGGTCCATGTACTTGCCAAGGCCACCTTTTTCGAATGGCGGGGTGAGTCCTATACCCTCTGGTTGTTGAGCATAGGTGGCTACCGCAAATGGATTGAAAGCCACCAAGATGGAAGCGGCTTGGTCAAATGACAGATTCGGTGGAATCTATACATGTATACATGGTTCCGTCAAACGAGACAAGCGACCACGAGGTGGACAAGCCCGAACCTTACTCGCAAGCACTGCATCTACCAAACAATACTCTTGGAACGAAGAGGTCCTATTCCCAAGAGACGTCTGGAAGAACCTGACCATGTGGGCGTGCTCAGTACGAGCGCGCCATGCGCCTCGAAAGACAGAGAGAGTACGTACACTTTATCGCCTCGCCGCAAGTTGGTGACCCCATTACCGACTTTTTGGACGATGCCAGCACCTTCCTCGCCCAGGACAATGGGGTACTCTGTGATCTCGAAGAAGCCCGAATCTTGAATATCCACATCAAGCGGATTAAGTGCACTCGCTTCCAGTTTGACGAGAACCTCGCCTCGACCAGGCTCTGGAATCTCGTTCTTGCCCAGTATAAACTCGGCACCGATTTCGGGGAGCCAGAGCGCTTTCTGGGTGACCATCAAGAATGTGACTCACACCTACTATGAATTCCGGGGGGCGGGGGAGCTACTATGGGAGGGAGAAAGTGGTTCTTACCCCACCTTTTATATACGGTCCTCGAGGTTGATCGGTACTATGAACACGACATCCTCGCTTCGCAGCTGGGGCAGTTGCGCAACCCCAACTGGCGTACGATGAATCTCGCGTACGCAAAATTGGTCGCCGCATCACCTTGGAAGGGAAGTTTTGGTCAACAACACTGGGGTCAGCGTATTAACATCTGTAAAAAAGGAAAGTGGCTGTAGCGCTTGACATAATCTTGTCGCTGGTATAACGCTACTTCGTCAGCCGTACCGTTAACTAGTGTGGCTATAGTCTCGGATCCAGACGTTATTGGTGCATCATGTGCGGAGTTTCGGAAACTTTAACCAGCGCAGAATCGTCCCCAATGACGCGTTAATGACGGTTCATCGAGCGAAATGCACCTCTGAGACGTATTGGGGACGATATTAGTTTTCAAACTCCGCACACCACCAGTTTGATGAGCGTCACCTGGATCCGAGGGGCTACCGAGTAGTGTGATTGGTCGTGGACATAGACCAAATCTGCTACAGCAATCTGAAAAAAAAAAAAAAAAAAAAAAAAAAACGCAACGCAGTTACCAGCATTTGAAACTGCTAAACGTCGGACAAAACGGAATATGGAGCAC
>JBBPRF010000225.1:0-38071 GCA_038092875.1 Lanmaoa pseudosensibilis
TGTCGCGGCATTGAGAAGCTCGCTATCTCGGACAGATGTTATCCCAATCCACGACCGGGTCACCCGTTTACCACCAGCACGGTTCGCCAACCGCCGACTATACCTCCCATGCATCATCTTCGTAGTCAACTGGCTCGGTGTACAAAACACCGAGAGCAGTCAAGAGAACCGTTACCGTGCTCGGGTTTCAGGCATTGGTTATGTGGACTTCCAGACAACTGACAAGCTCCCGGTGACAGAGCCACGTAAATTCGTTTTTGTACATCCGTGGATTCGCGATCTGTGCGATCCACTTGACGGGTTCACTTGGGGAAGCATAGTGGATGGTGACGAGTACGAGTCGGATCCAGAGGCCGAGGCTGGCTTCGGGCCCACTTCGCCATCGCATACGTTACCCGCCGCCAGGATGGATGACTATACTCGAGCGTTGCGGCTGGTCATTCGTCTGCGACAGCCATTCCATGCGCTGTTGCTGGAGCAACAACCCAACGGAGAGTTCAAGCGAGTCGCTGCTGAGCACGAAATCATTGTCCCAGGGCTCGACCACCGGGTCAGGGATATCCGTACTGAAGTGGTGGAAATCCTGTAACGGGGTTATGGGGTTCTATCTGCATTTCTATCTGCATTTGTCTAGCTGTACGTCGTTGTCGCTTTGCTCTCTTGTCGTCTTTTCGCTATTGCATTTCTCCCGCCAAAGTATGTTCTGAAACTTGAAGTTTAACTGCCTCATGACTGTCCGTACCCCGTACTGCATCACTATCTGGTATACCACCGGTTATCCCAATGACGCTATGAGCGAATTGATAGCCAATGAGCCAGATCATCGCGTGAGAGAGCGGTATGGAAGCTGCTCAGAAGACCTGTCAATAGAGTAGATAGGGCAGGGAGAACGACAAAGTGCCACAACGACATCCAAATAAAACAAGTTTTCAAAGTAGGAGGACCGAGGGAATATCGTCACGCATTTCACAAAGTAGATCCCGATGGGACATACCAGCTAACCGAATATGCGATTCCAAGGTCGTGGTAGCAGACACCACGTTTTTCTTCTTTTTCCCCTTTGTATGACAGACGCAGTAAGCGAGCAGACTAGCTACGTCAAAGTCCCGAGTGAGCGCAGACAAGTGTGGCTCATAAAGCTCAACCGGATAGGAGAACCAGAGCGGAAACTCACGGCGCTGTAACAACCACCTATCATGAAATGAAACAGACCACGTTTTGCGAGTTTGGATGAGTCTGAGTACTAAACAACGTGTGTATGATGCACCTTCGATTTGTTGCTCCGACAGAGAAATGAAGCTAATGCCTTCGCGAACATAAATGGCAACCCCATCATGAAGGACATGACCAGCAAATCAAGGCCACTGCGAATAAACATTAATGTGATGAGAGGAAAGGGCATTACGGAAGCAATTGCAGAAGTTCTGGGGTGTATCGAAGCAACAGCCCGCGAGCTGCAGGTAATAGACAGGATCATAGTATGACGGGGACACAGTAAACATGATTGATAAAGGGACACAACGCCTCATCCAGCAGACGAGCTGCGCGTCCCACCTACATGTTAATGAACTTGTTCGTTCTGTGATCAGTGAAGTACATACAAAATGATAACCACAGCGTACATCATGCACACTTGGGTGTCCCGTTCACGCGGCAGACCAGTGAACCCAATCCACCCGTCTAAACCTTGATTCATATATCAAGTTGATGGTGCAGTCCTCATCTCACGGAGTTAAACGGGGTTAGCGCTCGTCGGTGGGGTGCCTGATTTTTGCCGCAGGGCAGAATCCTCCGCTCTCGTGGGAGTCGGGGAAACTTTGATGGGCCAGTAAAAAAGTCCTTCAAGTTGAGCAGAACCACGCCAGCATCGTTCGAATGTGGTGATACGGATGTGGGCGTGACTAAAGTGGATCCGAGCGTGCTCGAGGACGTAACAACCGCATGGCCCCCACGATCAAGGCATAATTATATCATCATTCGCTCGTATGCGAGGCGAAGTCGCTCGTTCATAACGTTCATCGCTGTAGCCGCTCCTCCACATCCACGCCCCGCTCGACGTCCTCATGTCTTCCTGAGCCATCGAGGAAAAAAAAAAATGTCGTGCGCCCTATGCTTCCCGAGTATTTACTCGCGGATCCTCTCGTTTTTCGTCTTCCTGTCCTTTCTCCCTGCAATTCAGGCCTCAGAATGGATCCAATACCCACCCAGTGGACATGCAACCATGACACACTATACCCTCCCTACGGGGTTCATCGCTGCGTGCGGATGTACCCCGAACAGTACATACTATCCCACTGCCGCTATGAGCCAAATGGCGTATGGGAGCAGTACCTCCTATGGCCCAGCATGTGGCCAATGCTTCAAACTCACCCTCGTTGACGCTTTCACGGCGAATCCGCCCTTCTATCCCAACGTGACCAATTCTGTTGTTGTCAAAATTACCGACCTCTGTCCGCTTTCAAAGGCGGGGTGGTGTAACGCCACGACGTCTGGGCCCAATGCGTGAGTGAACGATGCTATGTTCGAGGAGTGTGTTGAAGTGACAGTGGAACTAGCGGCGGCGGGTATCTCAACTTTGATCTTGCCTGGCCGTCTACTTCAATCCCAAGTAATTTCTTCCCGTCTGATGCTACCCTCTATGGTATGTCTTGCTTCCCAGAACATACAATTATCGGTGACTGAACATGTATTCGCGCAGGCTTCACCGTAAGTTTCAACGACTAGCGTGCAAAAGGAGATGATGGACTAAACAAAAACAGGACTTTGGTGTCTGGAATGTCAGTTACGAGAGTGTCTCGTGCCAGGAATGGGAGGGATATACCAATCAAACCGCTCTTGGAAGCGTTGCAGATTTAGGTTACACCTCCTGTTGTCCAAACGACCCGCTGGTACTATTTATTCCGTTTCAGAGTATCTATGCTAAACTCGATGTGTGACGCAGGATACTGCTAACGATGTGTGTCCCTCCTATTCGGATAATGCAGGACTATCGTTCGTCATTTTTCTTTATGTAAAAAGTCTTGTGTTGATACTTGAGTTACAGCCCAACTATCCACCCTGGGTCTGGGGCTGATACCATGTTCACAAACATACCACACCTACCGTACCTTCTTTCTCTGACGATGAGTGTATCCCTATTGGCGTATTTGTTGTAGAATTTCGAGTCCGGGTTCTTTGCTGAGTATGTACATATCCTGACACTTTCTCCTTATCTGCGGGATTTTTCTTTGCGTCACCTTTCACCTTTAGAGACTATTCGCTTCACATAACTAGCACATTCTCGTTGTTGCCTAGACACACTCCACAATCCATGAATGGCTTTGGTCCATTCGTCCTCCACGCCATGCAAATGGCGTGATCTCCAAAAACCCTAAATTGAAAAGCTAGACCTAGCGTTTCCTGACGGTTATGAAGGTCTGTGCGCCGTGTCAAGCCGCTCGTTGCCACGGAACACGACGTGCCCGATGTCACGAGCGAAATGCGGTGGCAAGCGGGGTTGGGGTCCCCCCTTCTTTCGCTTTTGCCGTCCGAGACGGGCCGAGTTTCCAGCACTAGTGATTGCCGCAGGCATGGACGAGGCCGAAGCCTCTGCGGGTTGGGCTTCTATTGTATCCTCGTTCGTCTGCGGACCCACGTGTAGAATAGGGGGAGCGGGGATGCGACGCTCTGTTTGACAGCCGTGACATTGATACGAGATGAGGTGGCCATGCGAGGTCGAGTCTGTGCAGAACATGTCTGTGAAGATGATACACGATGCCATCCTGATTCGGGCACTGACCTTTGATGCGGACAGTTGCAGAGATGCCCGGTACCAAGGGAGCGCTGCAGCATTTGCATATGCGGCGTTTCACAGACGGGTCCCTGTGCAAGGAGAATAGATGACAACGACGCGTCAACGAGGCAAGGGGAAGAGCGCATAATCCAATGAGGACTTGAACACACGCACGCACATCTTCACGTTCGTCTTTTGCCCTACGCTCTTCATCGTTTCCACGTAACTCCTCGACAACTCTTCAACACTCACCACGCGTCTCCTCTTCTTCTGGGACTTTGCAGGACGCGGTGGAGGGTCACCTTCCTCGGTGCTAGTGCCAGTGCCAGTGCCATGGTCGTTGGGTGTCGACGACAACCTTGATAGGTCGTCGTCGTGGCGGATAGTGCCAGGAGGTGCGAGCCCGTTCAAAAGGAGACTGGCTTGGTAGAGAAAATTGAGTCGTTGAAGGATATCTCGGTTCGTTACGCTCGTTGGGTCTGGTATCTCGTCCCTGTTCCTGTCCTTGTTCTTTCCCATGACTCGATAGTTGAAACTGGATTGAAGTGAAGGCGATCCGGGAAGGTTGCCATATCTAGTCATTTGTGAAAGATAAACGATCTTATCACATTTGACCTTGGCACAGTAGGAAGAGCGCGGAGCTGTGATTGGTAAAGTTTCATCTTGAGGTCAGGTAGGTCGAATTTTCTTTCCTCTTTGTGACAGGGATCCAGGATGTGGGTGATCTCGATCAGGCCCGAAGTTACTGGTCTTATCACTCCTCGGGAGCGTCGTCGGTACCGTCGTCGGGTCGTTGGTCTTTCGGGTCCAGGAATATTTTAAGACTCCCATCCGCCACGATGTCCCCTAACCTCGGCTGCCATGCCAGACGTTCTCTCCTTGAACCAGCTCATCGCGGACAGAGTCCGCGAGCACCCCGACCTCCAAATCCTTGGCATCCCCGACAAGAATTTCAACGTACGTCTCTTCCACTTCTCCCCTGACACGCCTCGGCTCACTCGTGTCCCAGTACATAAAGTACACTACCGCTGAGCTCGATGCAGCCGCCTCTCTTCTCGCCAACCATCTTAAAGATACCGGGGCCCTCCCAGGTCGCGCAAAGGACGATGCAACCAGCAGACTCACCGTCGGCCTGCTAGGCGTGAGCAACATCGACTATGTCGTGACAGAAATGGCCTTGTACCGCATGGGCTACTGTTCGTTCGTCTTCACCCCTCTGCACAGCTCAGCTCTTCACTCTGTGTCGTAGGTGTCCTCCTTCTCTCCCCAAACAACTCGCCGCCCGCAATTGCACACCTCTTGACAACCACCAATACCTCCCAAATCATCGTACAGGATACACTACACTCTTCTGCCACTGTCGCACTTACTCACCTCGCTGACCCGTCGTCAGTATCGGTCATCCACCAACCTCCATCTGACGTATTCGGTCCCGACGCACGCGCCGCACACCCGGACAAGACCCACTGGGACCCGCCTCTCAGCCCCGACGTCGAGTCCCTCCTCCCTGTTACTATCATCCACTCGAGTGGTTCTACTGGCTTCCCAAAGCCCATCGTCGTGACCAACAAGGCAACAGTCGCGAACTGCAAGACGAACTTTGGCCTCATTAGTCTCATGACGTTGCCCTTGTATCACGTTCGTCTAGTCCCTTTCCTCCACATTCTGTCGTGCTAAACTCGAACTCGTCTCGCAGGCTCACGGACACTCGAACGTGCTCCGTGCATGGTATTCCGCGACACCCCTCTATCTTTTCCCAACGGGGTCTATTCCGCTCACGTCTGCAAACATCATCAACTTGCTTTCTCAAGCACCAGACATTCAAGGCTTTTATGGCGTCCCTGTTGCCCTCAAATTACTCGCGGAGACTCCAAAGGGTCTTCAAGTCCTTAGAGGTCTCAAGCTGGTCACGTTTTGCGGGAGCGCTTGTCCAGACGAGCTGGGTGACTTTCTCGTTTCGGAAGGCGTTCCTTTGGTATGTCGCTATGGGCTCAGTGCGTCCTTTTCCCCTTGTACTCTTCGCTTAGGGTTTTATGAAATACTCTTTAGCTGAGATGGGTCAACTCTTGACGTCCTTCCGCGATTTCAACACCGACAAAGGGTGGAACTGGGTCCGCACAAAGGGTCCACACGTCAACACCGGCATACACGAATATATACGCTTCGAACCCCTTGGCAATGACACCTACGAGCTCTGTGTCTTGGACGGATGGCACACCAAGGTGGGTCCTATGCGTGCACTCTCTTCATCTTGCGTGCTGAGCATCTGGTAGGTGGTGTCCAACCAACCAGATGGGTCTTATGCAACCAAAGACCTGTTCGTCAAACATCCTACAATCCCCGATACCTACAAGTGCATTGGGCGGATAGACGATACCCTAGTCATGGTACGTCCCCTCTCCTCCCCAATCGCCAACTCATACCCTCAAAACACAACAGATCAACGGCGAGAAAACCAATCCCGTTCCGATCGAACTCACCCTCCGTTCTTCCCCCTGCATCGCCGACGCCATCGTCTTCGGCACCGGCCGCACCCAAATTGGTGCCCTCATCCTCCCCACCGAAGCCGCCCAGTACTGCTCGCGCGACGAACTGACCCACCGCGTTGCCTCGATCGTCGCTCTCGCCAACGCTGACGCGCCTTCACATTCCCAGCTGTCGACTGAGGCGCTCGTGTTTCTGCCATACGGGACACATATTCCGAGGGCGGACAAGGGTAATATATTGAGGCCCCAAGTGTATAAGGAGTTTGAGAAAGTGATCAACAAGATGTATAAGCGCCTCGAGGGGGAGGTGGGGTCGGAAGGGAAGAGGCGCGTGGAAGGGGAGGGGGAGGCAAGGGTGGTTGTGAGAGAAGTGATTGGGAAGACGATCGAGCGGCCTGTTGATGGGCTTGAAGATGACACGGACTTGTTCGATTTCGGGCTTGATTCGCTGCAATCGACACGAATTAGGAATGCTATTCAGAGGGTGCGTGCGTGTGTCCTTGCTTGCATTTTCCGTTAGTGTGATGAGGGACTGATGGGTGGAATTTTTATTCTCTTCTCTTTAGGAGATTGATCTAGCTGGAAAGAAGCTTTCTATCAACGCCGTCTTTGAACATCCTTCCGTCACCAAGTGCGTCGGGATCTAGCTCACGGTGATAGCCACTCACACTTCTCCCTTGCCAGGCTGGCAAAGCTCATCATGTTGCTCTCCTCGGGAAAAGACGCCGACGCCTTGCGGATCAGCCCGCAAGAGCTCATGCTCGAGTTGGTCGACAAATACAGCCACTTCACATACTCACCCAAAGTGCACTTCCAGGGGACGAACGGCTATACCACTGGCACCCCTGGAAAAGTGGTACGTACGACGTACCTCCCCTTCGACGTTTGACTCACGGCGTGTTCATCGTCATTGACTTTCTTTCGTTTTAGGTTGTCTTGACAGGCGCCACGGGTTCCCTTGGGTCTTACGCCCTCAACGAGCTCCTCGCAGACCCTGCCGTGGAGACTGTTTACTGTCTATGCCGTGCCAAGCACGACGCGGAAGCGGCGAACCGGCTCGCGGCGTCGGTGAAGACGCGAAAGCTGTTGGCGCGGTTCCCGGGTGCGAAGAGCAAGGCCAACGAACGCGTCGTGGCGCTCGCGGCAGACTTGCCCGCGGTCCGGTTAGGTCTCGACGAGGAACGCTACTGCGAGATTGCAAACCGAGTAACGGTGATCATCCACGTACGTGTTTTGTTGTACCTCCCTCTGTCTTTTTGCCTCATTTTTTTTGCCTCGGCGCACTCTAGAACGCCTGGGCGGTCAATTTCAACTTGGGCATCTCCAGGTACGTATACAGAGTACACGCACCGTGACGATACAGGATCGTCGCGCGCGCGTTTTTGCTCAAAACCACCCGTGAACAGTTTCGAAACGCATATTCGCGGCGCGGTGAACCTAATGCAACTCGCCCTCTCCTCACCACGTTCTCAGCCCGCTAAGTTCTTCTTCGCCTCGTCCATTAGTGCGGTGGCGAATTGGCCTGGACCGGGATTGGTGCCCGAAGTGGCGACGGATAATCCGGCGGTCGCGCAGGAGATGGGATAGTATGTCTTTTTTTTCTTTCCTTTCTCGCATGCGTACTAGACTCTGACTGTGTTTTATTTTTCTTGCAATTTTCGTGCTCCTATTTCAAGTGCACAATCAAAGTGGGTCACAGAGAAACTGTGTCAGATCGCGGCACGCACGACGCCGATGCACACAGCGGTTCTACGTACGTAACCCTAGATGAAAGGGATATAGTATCATGACTGAGGTCGTCTTACGGGTCATCCTCTTCACAGGTATCGGTCAGATGGTGGGCGATACGACCAATGGGATCTGGAACGAATCCGAGGGGATCTCGCTCGTCTTCAAGGTCAGTCGCTCAACCTCGTTCATTGGATATCGTTCATCTAATCCGACGGGTGTGGACACAACAACAGTGTGCAGACACGATCGGTATCCTTCCCGAACTCGACGAACAAGTCTCGTGGCTCCCTGTCGACTACGCCGCCAAGAGTATCGTCGAACTCGCCGACCTCTCCACGCCAACGCCCGCCGACTGCCCCGTCTACCACATCCTCCACCCAACCCGCATCCCCTGGTCCACCGTCCTCACCGCGCTCCACAGCGCGCATCTTCGCTTCAAACCCCTGCCACGGCACGACTGGCTCAAAGCCCTCCGCGCGAGCGATCCCGACGAACGGCGGAACCCGAGTCGCAAGTTGTTGGCGTTTTACGAGGGCAAATACGGTGCGGGGGAGGAGAAGGTGGGGGCAAGGGCGGGGTTGTGTGTGGAGAAGACGGTGGAGGCGAGTCGGTGGTTGAGGGAGGCGCCGGTGGTGGGGGAGGGGTTGGTGGCCAAGTGGGTTGGGGCGTGGAGGGAGAGTGGGTTTTTGTCCAAGGTTTGAGTGTTGAGTGGGGTTTGTATGAGATAGGATCTATGTAATTGTAGTTGTAGTTGTAGTTGTAGTTGTAGTTGTTCTTGACCTGGTTTTATATTGCGCTGACCAAGATTACACCGTCCTCATCATGTTATCGTCGCATCTCCAACGGTCTACATAACTTGGTACATGACGCAACTTGTTGTCGTCCATCACATGCACATCAAAACAACAGCGTTATACTGTACCATGTCACTGGCAGTCCCAGCACTTTGAAAAAATGGTATTAGCAAAACACCAACACGCGGCGCGACGCGCTACTCACGGTCCCGCCAGCTCCACCGTATGGAAATACACGCTCGTCGTCCGGAGCGCAAACACTGACCAAATGACCACAAGACCCACGGTAGCCGTCACCGCCCACGCATGCATCCGCGACCACGACATGACACGCAACGACGGCGTCAGCTGTATCCGCGAGGAACAAGTCTCGTGAATAAAGCCAGTATCTCTCAGCCTCAAAGGTCCAAGTACGAGATCCAGAATCCAGCGGAGCAAGACATATTTACCTGAGCAGATGTACCTTACGTGTACCGACCTTAGCTCAGTTGGAAGAGCGCGAGACTGTAATCGGATAAAATCATCTTGAGGTCGCCTGTTCGAGCCAGGCAGGTCGGATTTCCTTTTTCTCTTTTTGCTGGTGGAGCAGATTGAAGTTTACTTGGGCAGACGTTCCTTACGTGTACCGACCTTAGCTCAGTTGGAAGAGCGCGAGACTGTAACTGGATAAAATCATCTTGAGGTCGCCTGTTCGAGCCAGGCAGGTCGGATTCGTTTTGCCTTTTTATTGCTCGGATTGCTGAAGTGGGTGAGTTCAAACGCAGCATACGTAAGGAAAACATATCCATGATCAATAGATACAATTCCCGAGACGCATGTCCCTCATGAATACAAACCACATAGCCTCAATTAAATCCTGAGAATCCCGGTGTGATACTGTTACAGTTATTCCCTGATGAACACAGCCGACCCATGCGACCGCCCCTATAGTAATACATGACATACCATCCATATCACCCCACCGCATGCAAACCCGGAAGTAGTAACCCCCCGCAATAAATATCTTTACGCCGTCGCACCTAAACTCCTCAAGAACTCGACTCCACTCATATCCCCGTTAAACATGGCCTTTTGCAACGCCGTCAAGCTGTCGCTTCCATACGTACAGTTGACGTCGACGTCATGGTCTGCGATAAGATCGATCGCGCCTGCGTAGTCGCCTTCTGCGACGAGGTCGTGGAAGGCGCGGTTGTGTACTTGGCTGGGATAGGAGTCTAGGAATAATTCTTCTTCCTGTTCAGCGGGAACGATCGCCAACCCACCAACGGTGGTGATGTCATCGTTGATGTGAGCGAGGTCCATGTCCATGTCCGATTCGAATCAGCATCGTTTTCGTGTCCACGAGTACTCCGGAAAGGAAGGGGAGGGGGGGAAGAGAGACGACGCTACGCACGAGAATCATGCCGAAATCGAACCCCTTTGTCTCACCGCCCTCGTTCCGCACGTCGACGAGGAACCGTCCAGACGGATCAAGCGTGTTTCGCCCGCACACCACGCAGGGTGCGAACGTGGTGGATGCGAATGCCCCACCCGTCGCCAGCGTCGGCACCGCCATGACGCTGCGATTACGAACTTGCTTTGCGTAGTCGATCAGGCAGGTCCAGTGGGCGTGGTGTCCGCCAGGACCCGACCCGGGTGGGTCGCAGTACAATTCGACGTCGTCAATGACGGTCGCCGCTCCCCCTGATTCAAGTGGGTGTTCGGATTCTGATTCTGATTCGGTGTCGACGCTTGTTGTGATACGAAGGAATTGGTGACAGAACATGCAGGTGTCGGGGGAGTAGGCGGACGGTGGCTGGCTAGTGCTCGCCATGGTAGTGCGAACCAACCTTGTTGATTGTTTCTTTGGTGGACGGATGTCTGAGCCACATGGTTATCTTATTAGGACTCCTAGCTTGTTTACACTCGTCGTACATGATTTGGGACTATTTGCTGTCGCGCCTTTCTTTTCTAGTCAAGCTCTCTATATTGCAGCCCATTTTTTTGTTCCCTTCTAATACCCTCGGTATCACGGATCTATGCTGGGAGCCAATCTAAAAATTCGGGAGTGAAGTAGGATAGGATGAGCGTAGCGCCTGGAACAACCATCAGTAAACCAGTATCAGCACGCAAGGATGTTACCCACCAGCTCTAACCATGCTTTCCGTAGTCTCAAACGCCATGACTTTGAGGTCATACACACCAGCCTTTGCACCCGCATGAACCATGGCAAATTCCCCGCTGACTTGGTAACAAGCAATCGGATGATCTGCCGCGAGCTGTGCTGCATCTGCGATGATGTCGAGATACGGGAGCGCGGGCTTGACCATAATGATGTCGGCACCTTCAGCCACGTCACGTTGCTACCCGGCAACCAACCATGAGATAACGCGCCCCATAATCAGATGAGATGCCACTGACGATAGCACGCCTCGCAAGGCCTTTGGCAGTAGGCGGGAGCTGATAGCACTTGCGATCCCCGAACGACGGGGCACTCCCAGCGGCGTCTCTGGACGAACACACGACACACTGAGAACCAGGGGTATAATATGTGCGTGGGGTCTCTACCTGAAAGGGCCATACAACCCACTCGCGAACTTGGCGGCGTAGCTCATGAGGGTGCATCGGTTGCCGAAACAGGCGCCAATCAGGCTTCGTTTGATCGTTTGAATCCGGCCATCCATCATATCGCTCGGTGCGACGCAGTGTGCGCCAGCGCGCGCGTAGTTGAGAGCGACTTCGGCGATACGTGTGACGGAGGGTTCGGCGTGGATCGTGCCGTCGGAGTGGAGGAGTCCACAGTGACCGTGTGATGTGTACTCGCAAAGACACACGTCGCAAGCGATGTAGAGCTCGGGGAAGAGAGTTCGAATTTTTTGGATGGCTTGGATGACGGGGCCTTCGGGGTCGTCGGCTGGCGATCCACGTTCGTCCTAGAGCACGTCAGCGTCTGCAATGGTGAGGAGATAAGTCTGTGAAAGGAGCACGCACTTTTTCACACTTGAGGGGGACGCCGAAGAGGATGACGCTGCTTAGACCTTTCTGGACGAGTGGTCCGAGGAAGCCCTCGAGCTGGTTGACGCCCCACCGACGCTGACCCGGAAGACTAGGAATGACGACGCTGGCATCAGGGTCGTCTGTGATAAAGATCGGGTACATGAACATGGATTTTGTGAGTTGGCGACGGCCTTGCCATGAGCGGGAGAGGGGATGTTGGTACCCTCCCTGAAGGATGGATCTGATGCGACATTTGTTGAAGTTGGGATGTGGGTTGGACTAGGACGTGTGCTTACGATATTTCCATGTCTAGTGATGTGTTTTTAGGTCGAACTTGTGGTACACTGGGAATGAGTTCGGTTTAGGTTGGGACTGCGGGAAAGATTCGGCTAGATTTGCTCCCGTTCGCCGAGTCACTGGATAGCACTATGTCATCAACCTGCCGAGTTCTCCCTACCCGCGTACAATGAGTCAATGACATATCGAGCCCTCTCTACCGTTCGTCCTTTCGAGAATTAAAAAGCAGTCTGGATCTTACCCCGTGTAAAGTGTAAATTGTGCTAGACATGATGTACATACAGTCAACGAATATTTTTGCATTTCAACTACCTTGGGGGTTGGGATAGCCTCACGCGTCGGTAAGTACTTGACCACAGCAAATCGACTCCCTCGATACCTTGTGCACGTCATGGTGTAGAAAATCGGAGTCATGGTGGCGTGCATACCGCGGTGGGTAGAACGCACTCCAATGTCAAGGAAGGATACATGCATACATATCGCACCGAAGTGGATGGAAAATAAGACGCTCTGATGCGGCAAATAACACCAATAGCTTCAGACCCTGTTCGCTGCATAACAGATCAAACACAACACTAGATCACCCAAGTTATCTGACGGAAACCGTATCTAATGTATCAAGGGGGATCAAGGAAACGTAGAGCCACAGGAAGGTGAAACAACAACTGTACCATCTACTGGGAAGTCTCTGGCTTGCGTTAACATCGGATGATTTGACTGTGAATATACGAGTCTGCGGAACGGAGAAATGAGTCGATCTCGATGTTTTGGGGGTTTGAGTCAGCACATATTATGGCATGGTTGACTCTTTTTATGGGACTACAGTGACTAGGCCACGGGATTGGTCGTGAGTCAAGAGTTTCAGGAGAGGTACAGCATTTAATTTTTGCCAGGGTGTACGTACAGCCTCCCCGTCTGTGGGGTACAACAAAGGAGTGGCAAGAACAATGGAAAAGGTGACTAGTTAGTAGAACAAAAGGCGGGTAGAACAAAGCGATGGTGGCATTTTGGTGGCAGACACAATTGTATCGGTGCGAGAGCAACCAACTTTTGAGGTTGGGAGGGAGCGAGTTGGTCGGAACTTGGCGGCAACGACGGGAATATGAAGTTGTAATTACCGTGAAAAGAGAGCAACGTAAGTCAGCCTGAGGTCCTATGATTGTTCCTCAAAACATGATAGTAGCAGGGTCGGTGTAGCGACGAGGGTCCAAGTTGGTAGCCTCGTGTAACGTTGACGGAGACCTTCCCGATCTGGCATGAACGGAGTCAAATTTCGCGATCACGTGATATTGTTGAGTGAAGTCCCACGCGTTGACTGATGTTGCCTTAAACACGCGACGGCACACCTTTGACACCGTCCATCCCATCTCTTCCCTTTGTCCACTTCAACGACGAGTACGACGACGAACACGTTAAATTATTCCACTACACCCACATCGTCTACGACGTTTAAATCGTCGATGTCAGCAGCTATCTTGTCTACACCTCCTCCGCAGTACATATCTGTATCCGGAACTACACGCGGCCGCAACATGACCCCGATATCCCCCAGCTGCCGCGCAGCCCACTATTCAACACCGCCTCGCTTTTCTGCTGATCCAAGCTCTGCTCCCTCCTACGACTCACCCATGTTGACCCCGTCCCCGCTCAGACAAAAGCCTTTCTTCACACCACCAGTCGACGATCCAGAGCAGGACGACATCTTCCTCCAATCTCCTTTCAAGTCTCCTCCCCCAGTGCACCGCCTATACTCTCACCGCGCACATAAACAACCTCTACCAATCGATGACGACGAAGGCAGCATCTTTCTTTCTCCTTCCACATCCCCATTCTTCCCACCCCCAACCTCACAGCCTCTCCGAACACCCGTCAAAGAGGAACTTCGCTCCAATATTCGATCTGTGCTCAAGTCTAGGCAGCCTAATACCCAGTCCGAAGTCGCGTTGACCTCAGCAGTCGCTTCCGCTGCCGTTGGCACGAAACGCAAATCATCGGCGCAATCAGGAGGCTTCTTAACCCCACTAGCGCAGCCTGTCTCCACCCCTTTGTCCATCTCTGCCGCAAAGGCAGATCCTGCTTCTGGAGTCGCCTTCCATCGCCTCGCTCCTCTTCCTGCTCTTCGGTTCGGCAGCCGTACCCCACAATCAAAGGCTGAAACAGAGGCCTACCTAAAGGGACAAGCAGAGACGATGAAACGACTACGCATCCGTGATATGGAAAACTCGGATGAGGATTGGGGTGTCATAGAGGACGGTGATTCGGCATGTGAGGCAGAGGAACGAAATGACGTGGCAGCAAAGAAACCTTCCTCGAACAAGCTCCCTCTTCTGTCGCGGCGGTCGAAGAATCATTTACGCAGTCCCAGAAAGCCTCTAACCATCAAAGCCGTCCCACAGAAGGGCAGTGCCCTCGACGAGGTCACCGAAGCAATATCGCCTGGGGGTCACATTCTGAAGAGACGGGCCCGCTCGAGACCCGTATCTCTAGAGCTCCTCGAGAGCGTAAATCAAACACCGCCCTCTGCTTCATCGCAGGTACGTCTTGTTCTTTCACTAAACGTCCGTCGCACTGAGACGTCTATAGCCTGACACATCAAGTCCCAAGCATAGACGCCCATCAAAGTCACCACCAGTCACTTTCCCGTCAATCAATCGGAATCGGATATCCGTTACTCATAGTGTTTCTTCCCCGTCAGCGAACGACTCCCCAATACCCCGCAGACGGCTTACTGGTAGCAGCGGACCACACCCCTTCTTGCAGACGAACGCACCCAACACTGCTCCTCGCCTTCCTATGACGCGTCTCGCAAGCACTAGCTCTGCTTCTCTCTTCTTTGGACCATCCATTCCTCAAACCGCGACCAAGACCCGTTCGCGTACAGCGTCGAATGCTGCCGCGTCATCAGCGAAACTTCGCGTCAATGCGCATACATTGGTATCCAACAGGCATAGCTACGCAGGACCCGGCAGCGAGGCGGTTGCTACGTTTCCGTGGCGTTCTACTCTCAACATACCATCGCCGGATTCATCTCCTGTTTCATTACCTCATGACACCCATGACGTAGCAGACGACGAAGACGACATGTTCTTCGAGCCGTGCGGTCCGCCGGAGACGTCATTCGTGTTCAGCGTGACCGAGGGCACCCCATCCCCCAGATCAAAGAAGGGGAAGAAGGGCAAGGTGCTTCCATTGAAATATAAGCCTCGCGATTCAGGCGTTGCCTTGAGTGATGACGAGGACACAACCCATAGTGCGGGCACTTCGCTCTCGGCTATCCCACATACTTCGACATCCGCGTCTTCCTTGAATTCAGATGTAGGAGATGATCTGATAACACCAGGGATCGTACCTAGTCCTAATTCTGGCTGGCCGGCGGCATTTATCATTACTGGCTCAGACGACGATTTCCGATCAGATGACGGAGTGGACGTGGACGCGTTTATCCTTCGCACGCTTGCGGCTGGTGGTAAACCTTCGGCCGAAGAATCAAAGAGACCACCTGGTACACCGGTCAAGAAGCTCAAGAATGCATATCTCGGAGGAAACAGACCCTGGCAAAGTGCCGTAGCAGCCAAAGTTGGGTTTAACTTTGGAGGGTTGGACCTCGGACCGGCACCCGCCGGTAAAATGAAGAACGGGCCCCGCAAGAGTTTACCCGCAGCGTTTCCTCCACTCGGCGCTAAGAAGGGGATGGATCTGCAAGGGTCTGATGACGAGGATGACGAGGAGAATAGCCCAAGTGCGAGGAAGGAAGCGAACAAGTACGAGGGTCTTGGGCTCGGACGCCCACCCGTGCCGTCTGGACCCGCCGGGCCGGTCGAGCGGACACGCTGGCTGATGCGGCGAAGTAGCAGTGGAGCTTTCTCAAGTGGAAGTGAGGCCTCTCTTGCAACTCCAACGCGGCGTAGCAAAGGTAATCTTCATCTAGTCTTCTGATCCACCAGCCGACTCACAATATGATTTAGATTGGCCCATTCTTCCGCGCGTTCCGACGCATATATCCCCTACTGCGACAGCTCAACTCCACATACCTTCAGAGAAACCCGGTTCTCGATCGTCATCAAATAGTTCTGTGATCACATTGAATTCGCCAACGCTCGCACGACGTCAAGTGCCTAGTTCGGTGTCACAGCGGCTTCCTGTTTCCCCCCTCCACCAACATGCCAGACCCGCGGCGAACGACAAGCTGGGCCGCTTCGACAAGGAATTTATGGAGATCGATCAAATCGGTAGTGGCGAATTCGGTAAAGTCCTCAAGGTTCGATCCAAGAATGGACCCTCAGACAATCTATGGGCTGTCAAACGGTCTAAGCCGTTCGAAGGACCCCGGCATCGGTATGAACAATTGTCTTTATCTTTAATGTCCGTGTGATTTATTCATAACCTGGCAGACTGCGTCTGCGCGAAGAGGTCGACGTCTTGCAACACCTCTGCAGAGCTGCATCCGCAGAAGGTGGTCATCATCCCAATGTCCTCGCATATATTGATAGCTGGGAAGAGGACGAGGCACTGTTCATTCGTACGGAGCTCTGTGAGCTGGGAAACTTTGCGCGCTTCCTGTGGGAGTATGGCAAGGTATTTCCGCGACTGGACGAAGCAAGGGTCTGGAAAGTATTTGCGGACTTGAGTAACGTGAGTGGGACTGACAGTCAAAAATTTTGTTTACTCTGCCAGATACGGTTTAGTTGGTGGTGCTACGTTACTCATCTTGTTTGTTTCTTGCAGGGTCTTCGGTTCATTCATGAGTCAGGCGTCATCCACTTGGATCTCAAGCCGGCAAATATATTTTTGACCCAAGAAGGTCGTTTCAAGATTGGTGATTTTGGAATGGCGTCATTGTGGCCTCGAGCTAGTGGTGGGAGCCCACTCGGTGTCTCACTAGGAGGGTTCGAACGCGAAGGTGATAAAGTATACTTGGCTCGGGAAGTTCTGCAAGGGACGTACGGCAAGGCTGCTGACGTCTTCAGGTATGTTTGCTTAGGCATCAGTTTGTCCTTCATTCACGATATCTTTTTTTTTCAGCCTTGGCATGACACTGCTTGAAACAGCGACAAATATTGTTGTGCCTGATCAGTGAGTAAAGCTGCATTCTGACCTCAATTCGGCAGATGTTTGGTGAGCTAACCTTGCCTTTTGTAGGGGAGATGAGTGGCATCGCCTGAGACAAGAGGATTTCAGTCAAGTGGACTTAGACGGTAGCCCGGAACTGTTTGACCTGATAAAGAGCATGATGAGGACCGACCCAGCCGAGCGCGTTGATATCCAGACGGTGCATTCCCACCCTGTCGTCCTCCGGGTACGTTCGGCCATGGAGCGAATGTATTCAGAGGCCAGGGCAACGGGATCTTCTCTATTCACAGCATCGCCATTGGCTAGCGTCCCGGATACCTTCCTGGACGAAATCCTCGGTCGTCGGGTCACCGTCCCGAATTATGACGACGAAGTCGCGATGGATCTTAGTCCATAGCATCGGAATCCCTCGCTGCTTTGCTACTCTCACCACGACATTGCTCCCTGCCATGCTAGAATACTGAACACAAAAGGAAGAAATCCTTGATCTTGGATATTGCGGAAGGAACGATTCGTCGTTTCCTTTCTGCGACTGTACGTTCTTGGGACATTCTTGGCTACTATAATATTATATTCTAGGGACGATATCTTTTTGCTTAAGATTCCTTTATCACGTCTTCCGCCTGGTTACCTTCTTCATTCCTCACTCCACCTTATGCGCACCTTCCCATTCAAACCTCATCGGCATCTATGACTCGTCATCCACAACCATTCAACCGACTATCATAAATATCCGCACAGTACGTATTGCACATGACCCACATTTCTATTGAATATCTTTCCGAGGACTGCCATGCACCCCCCGGGTTACCTTTTTTTTACATTCTCGCTTGCCTCGAAATCTCATTCAACCGTCTCATTGCATTCTTTTCTTTTCTTTTCACACCTGGCTCAGAATTTTCTTGTGGTACTAAAGGTTTTGTGTTTCATACACCATGGCTCCGTACGTCCCGATCGCGATTTATTATTAGCCAAGTTGCTACTATGCCTCGTAATCCTCGCCTTTTATGCGTGAATATGCTACTATTCCATTTTCTCGGTGTGCGTGTTGATGAGACGGTTGCATGTGAAAGCTTACCAGAGGACTGGAGACGCCATGCTTTTTCGGAACGCGTCACAGGGCGTGAGGCACGGTGTTGGCGTCGCGGGAAGTGACAAGGATGTACGTTGTCAAAAATGTTGACGTGAACGCGGTGATCAACAAAAGAACGCGCGCGTTAAAAGGAGCCACTGCCGCGAGAAATCAAGGGATGATGAACGGGAAAGGCAAGTGATCGGATGAGCGTACCGCCGAGGTGATGCATAAACCTGGCGAACCGAACAAGGGGGGGAATGAAGACCTAAATAAATAGGGAAATAAGGTTACTAGTATGATGTGAGAGAGGGGGGGGGAGGACGTAGACAATGCCGAAGCCGCGGGAATTGAGAGGGCCGGGGGAGGATGATTCTCCGTGGATCTGGATGGCCGGTGGCTGACTGAGTTGATCGATGGAGGTCGAGTGTACGTGACCGAACGGTGCAGCTGATTGGGGGGGAGAGTCCGTGACTCTATGATGGTATCGGCGATTCGGACAGGACCGGGGCTAGACGTTTGAACTTGGACGTCCTTTTCTTCTTTTTTTTTAGACGCACATCATTACATGGGGACTCGTGATGGAGGAAGAAGAAGAATGACATGCACGGATTACCCCGATAGAAGCACACCCAAGTCCGTGTCGCCGTGCGGTGCAAGAAGCTGCGCCCGAGATCTGAAATGGGCTAATTCTAGGTTCGGGAAGCCATAAGGATGGCTGGGGGCGATTGACCCGATCGGAGAGAGAGATGTTCGTAAACAGGAATGGGTCACGAGGTTGTGGAACTCAATGTCTAAAACAAAGCATGACGAGTCGGACGTGCCTGTCGACTTGCCGCGCCGAGGGGGGTGTTTTGTTCTGAAACGAGCGGTGTTGACGACGGCGGTGCGTTGATATAATCGGCAATTTGGATCCTCCAAGGCCCCAAGTCGGAAGCGCGCGCTGATGATGATGACGATAAGGAGGGATTGCATAATGAGTACATCGCCAAGTTTTGCGAAGAACGGCTGGGTAGTAGGTGCCCGCTGCACGTGTCCCTGGTTGGAGAGTAATTCCGAGGAGAGAAAGAGAGTGGAAACCTAGGACGAGGGAGACGGGGAGGTCACGGTGGGAGAGAATCGTTGTACACGCGCAGAGTATTTTTTTTCGTTGAGAGTCTCGTGAGGAGATCCACGGAAACGGTCCGCAGATGTTGGTCGCGATGAAGCTCAGCTTCGAAATGAAATAGCACTGCAGAAGATGACCCGGAGAAGGTGTGAGTATGTCCCGAAGGAGGGTATGTATGGATGTCGTTCTGATCGCTGGCCACGCTGGGATCATCCACGAGCTATACGAGGGGCCGATCAGCCTCGAGTGAGCGAGGAGATTCGCGACGGAGTCCTCGATCGAATAATAAAATGAACGGCGCCGGATGGGAGGAGAGATTTAGTTGCTACCCGTTCCCTCGCAGACGCTGGGGGACATTCACACCGACTTGCTGTTGCCAGGTTCCACTGCCACCCTGCAGTGCGGATACAAACTTTGCGTCTGCCAAGATTTAAAAAAATTCGGTCGGGGCAGATTCTGTCGAGTTCCGTGCTCAGTCACCCGCGGCCCCATACAGGGCCTTTCAGGGTTCACGTTGGACGTCTGTGTGAATGGATCAAGGTCGGTTGTCCATTTATCTTACGGACCTCGTAAACATGTACTATAAGTTGGACCCTGGGACAAGCCCTGGGATGTCTGCCAAGACGCCCACCCCTCCCTCCTTTCCGTCATCCCACTCCTTATACCCTATCCACATCCCTCCCTCCACCATCGACGTCCAAATCATCGACCCACCCCCAGCCCACCACCAGATGGACCCAAACGTCCTCCCCCAGTCAAGGTATCCGAGTACTTGCATTCCTTCCTTGATGCCACCCGGAGTCGACCCCACGTCTGTCGATTTCAGGACTTTCTTCCCCTACATCCCCAACGAAGTAAAACACCGCAAGAGGACATCAAGACACCAGCTCAAGGTCCTCGAAGACGTCTTCCGCAACGACACCAAGCCCAATGCCGTCCTCCGCAAAAAACTCGCTGCCGAGCTTGAGATGTCGCCTCGCGCCGTTCAGGTACGCCCCACTTCCCACCTCTCACAGACGACGCGTGCTCACTCTTCGTGTCGCGCCCTTTTTAGGTTTGGTTCCAGAACAGGTACTTTTCAGCGTCTGATCCCTGCTGTTAATCTGACACCCCACATCCAGACGTGCAAAGGAAAAAGCCCTTCGTAAACGCGTTTCCACGACTGTCGACCAAGAGAAACCTGCTTCCCCATCAGTGAAGAGGTCGCCGCCATCTCGGGACGCTTCACCAAATGACTCCTCGAACTCGTCAACGGCGACGGAAAAGCCTACACGTCATACAGAGGATGACATCTCGTCGTGTCCACTGCCTGTGGAGCCGTCTCCTAGCCCCGCGCTCAAGAACTCTTGCTCCCCTCCGCTCCTGCCCCACTCACTCCCCTCAGCGTGGCCGGGTTCCCCAGGCACGCCTGCTGATGTTCCACCTGACGTCCGACCCCCACTTGCGCTTGATCCCAACGGCCAGGACCCTGATTTGTACAACATGCGACGCGGTTCCTTGCCGACAGTCATGCCCTCACAGCCGCTCACGGGACCAAACATCACACAACCCCCGATCCATTATCCTGACCGACGTAGATCCATGGACGTCAACTTCTTCCGGCTAATGCATCATCCGTTCGCTCGGATCGCCAAGGAAAAAAACGAAGCGTTGTATCTACCCAAATCTCCACTTTCCCCAGCTGGCTCTACACAGGCCAACTTGATGCGTACGCCAAGCATGGTGTCTGGCGTTGGGCCTCTCAGGACCAACGGTCATGGATATGCACACCCTCGACCTACCCTCTCTCATCGCGCATCAGAACCACAGGTCTTTGCACCTGCACGAACACCCTTCCCTCCTGTCCCCGAAACTGGTCCACCTCTTCAATTACACCCTCCCCCGCGTAGATTCTCAGACAACCGTCCCTATGCCATTACGTCTCGCACGCTCTCCTCCCCAATTCCCGGTCCTCTTCCAACCCCAGACTTCCAGTTTGGCGATCCTTCATCAGCGTCGCCCTCCAATGCGTCACCCACTCCTGGGGAAGTGGAGTCACCACCTGTACCCTTTCAATCCCCTGAGATCGCCCAATTGCAACGGTGGTCATTCCCCAGGTCGCGTGACATGGACCAAGACACGGAGGACTCGGGCAGTTACAGCGGTTTGTCGAGATTTGGGTCTGTCGCAAGCATATCGGGAAGCGAGTCAAGTGCGATGTATTCTGATGTGAGCAGTTGTGTGGCAGTTGATCACGTCGGGTATGATCCATCCACTAGGCGAGGTTCTTGGTGAGCATTAGGGCGTGTTCCTTCAGCCGGTGAACCTGACGTACGAATGGTGATAGCGCGTCTGGGAGTTATCTTGAAATGCGTTTATCCGGGCTTAACATGACAAGTCGATCAAGTCAGGGTTCTCTCAATGAGGCACATTTGAATGCTACCGCCGCTCTCGCTTACAGGGACAAACTTGGACGGCAAGAACACTCGCCTGAGGTGATTGGAGGATACGTTTCCCCAGCATCCACGGCATCGCCTGGAACGAGCCCGCATATTCGACAAGCCAAAGAGTCTACGCCGTCTGGGCTGCGCAGTGAAAGTATCTACGATTATAGCCCTGTAAGCGATTTGTCACCCATGTCTTTGTATTGATTCCTCACCCGCCCACCCAAGCTCTCGCAGGTGCCGGAAAACGATGAGATCATAGCAGCTCGTCGTGGAAGTATACAGGCCCAAGAACCTCTGCCTCACATTTACGTTCAGAATCATCTCGAGTCACAGAGTCCTTACCCTACACCTCCTTCTGAGGCTCGGGCATCCTCTGTTCAGCCGGCGCTTCGGCAGCAACACTACCCGTCTGGCGGCAGTTTCACACCCCAGCCTGGCTTTCCGCACTCTGGAGAACCGCCTTTCGTCCCTGGGCACGGAGCTGCGCAACCAGAGTTGCAATACCCGCCTGACGGGACCTTCCAAGAGGCGCCGAACAGCATGGGTATACCACACACTAACATATCGAGATACGCGCCGCCTGCGAACGAGTATACCTACGCTGCCGGTCACGGGCAAGAACCATACGTATCCTTCACTTAAAATTGTCGGAGAGGTTGGTCGAAAAAATTCTGCTCATATCTGGTGAAGTCACGCTCGATCACTATTTATCATGTCTCTGCGATGCCTCTTTTCGCCTCCTTTGGGGAAATTGTTTGGTGGATGTTCTGGCGCTATACTCATCTTCCTTTTTTTATTATGATGTTCCGTCTCATTTCTTGTTATGTCCATCTTGGTCGATAAGTCCTCTCGTTGGCATTTATATCCTCTGTACTATTCTGTTTTTTTCTTCTTCCATTCGTGCTAAAAATGGTCTAACACGCCGTCCGGTTGGACATACTTGTGTTATCGTTTACCCTTAATCCTGCTTGCCTTCCTTGCCATATTTGCTTTCTATCCATCTCGAGCGTCGCTGTTAGACCTCTCGCTAACTCACATTCCTTCTCTCCCGCCCATCATAGTATCTCCATCCTCGTCTGTTTATCCATCATATTTTTTCTCCCCTCGTGAGTCAGGGTCCGTTAACTCTCGTTTCTTCTTCCTTTTTCTTTGTCTCCTCCCTCAATTCTTGCGCTATTTTTCTCCATATCCTATCCAATCGTTATTCCGCCCGTGGTCTTTTCGCTCGATTTCTCAGTCTCGTCTCGCCGATCTACTTATCTTCCAGAGAAGTTACTCGCCTGTCCTAATATGTACCTAGCGTAATGCATCTGGTATTTTGCGTGTGGATGAAGTTGACCATTCCTTTGTTTTTTTTTGGGTCGCTCGCATGAGATTTTTACCCCTCATACAAAAGTGCCGGAACCGAAATTGCTCACGAAAGCAATGACAGAACAAGGGTCGATTTGACGATTCGAGCGGCGCGTGATTCACTGAGTCTGAGCGCAACTTTTTTTTTTTTGGTCATGAACTCGGGGACGAGTTTTATGTCCCTTGTCCACATTTTTCGTGCCATTTCGTACACTCAGCGGCGTGCGCGGTGGACACCGCTCCGGCCCAATTTTGGAAGGAACAACCGGATCATAGACGTTTGGACCGGCTGACTGGCCCACCATGTCGATAAAGGTACCAGTCGTCAAATTGAATCGCAAAAAAAAAAAAAAAAAGTGTATGTATGTATTGTGTGTGCACCGTTTCAAACCTGAAAGGCTTTTTGTGCGACTGGCAGCGGTACCAGTCGAAAAAAAACTTTGAACTTTTCCCCAGGTCGTTTTTGGGCCAGTGACCCCCGCCGGCGATCGGGAGATTCGGGGTTCAGTACTATGAGATCCGCGTCCCCGAGTTCAAAGTGTTTTTTTTTGCAGCCCGAACAACTTGAAGGCGTCCAATGGGGTCACGTATAGTGTGATGCCTTGCGGGTTATTACTCAGGCCGTTTCTCGTTGCATGCATAAGTACGCATCATGTACATGTATGTTATCGTCGTTGCCAGTCGGGTTATCAGACGTGATCTTTACAGTAAAAAAAAAAGTCTTTGAATTGAATGTCACGGAGAAAAAAAATTAAAAAAGGCTTGGCGTTTACCCACCCGACGACAGCTTTCACTTCTATCTGCGGCACTGCGTGCTTGTATGATCGACTTTTTTGTTTCGGATGCCCCAGTCTGGGGTGTGAAGCCCCGAGATTCGGCGTTGTACGTACCAAAGCGTAACGCGCATGCAAAAGGGGGGAGGAATGAGGAGGAAAGACTTCCAGACAGACCCCATGATGCGGCATGGGTATACCATAGAATCCACGTCAGACGGACAAAACAAACGATTGAATTGAGATCTCCACTCATGTCGGACCAGATGTATACATACGTGAGCGGGAAAACGGAAACGCTATAGTATTCTGACTTCTCCCTCCCCCCAAACAACGAATGACATGAGAAAAAAAGAATCAACGGCAAGTCTTCTTCTCGCGCTCATGTTTGTTTTGGGGAAACTTGAAGGTTTTGAATCTGAGTTTGGAAAGGGATACCCACCCCAATGGGACCGGATAAACGGATAGCGATTCAGAGGTCACCGGACGGGAACGCTTCCCGCGATCCGAATGATAGCACGGGCGTTTGTCGTCTTCATTATTATGTACGTGACGGTATGACAAGGTGACGTTGCTGACACACGCGGGACCTCTTATCCCGTGAATCAGAGCTTCGTCCCATGCGGTGGTGGAAACGGCGGTGTCATGATCGGAGGATGGAAAACCGGCTGAGCGGGTGGTGCGGGAGCAGGTATGGGTACAGGTACCGTCGTTGCTGAACCCGGTTCACCCAGGCGTCCTGTGACTTGAGCGTTCCTATCCATCATGAGACGATGCAACTGTTCGGGGACGGTCGCGATAAGACCAAGATAAGCAAGTGTAAACAGATCCACCGTGGAAAGTCAAATGGAAAACAAAGGACCCCGTTTATCGACGATGAAGAACGTGTTCTAAAAATGCTCGGGGGGAGCGAGGACATACCTGCAGACGAATGCCGTGCACCGCATATTTTAGCGAACCGAGTTCTTCATTGATACGCATGTTCTCGTTGGTGAGCGCAATATCATTACGTCGTGCTAGGGAATCAACGGATGCAGCTACCGCGGTTACAGAGTCTCGCAGGCCAACGAGGGACCCCTCGAGGGAAGTGCTCAGGTTCAAGGGTGCAACAGGCGTGAGTGGCAACGAGCGTTGCCCAGGGTGTGACTGAAGGTCGAGCAGGCCGCCTGACGTGCGAGCATGTATATGACTGTGATTATCGGAAATGACATCAGCTGGGGGAAAAAATGAAGCGATGGTGTCGTGCTCGGCATCGATGGTATCGAATGGATCAGGAGCCGTGGGTGCCTGTGGGCGCTGGGCAACAGGCCTGGAAAGCGAAGGTCCGGCGAAACCTTGGAGATTACTGTCATCGGGAACGTGAACGTGCCGAACGTCTGCACGGTTTGTTCTCTGCACCTCGGAACGATGCCAAGGGCCAAGAATGGTTTTAAATGACTGCATCTCGCGTTGTATGAGGTGTACTATCCCCTCCAGCGCTTGAACCCTTTGTTTGAGGGCAGTGTTCTCCGCGGAGAGGGTCGAGACTCGGGCGCCGTGGATGGCGAAGAAGCCCTTTATCGATTCATACGAACACGAAGGGATGTGAAGCTCTGATAGCTCGTGACGGGGACCAGCCCAGGAACAGCCATTATCAGCATGTGGGCAAGGAACGACGACTTCCGAACACGCAGCAACGTGATCTTGAAGCTTGGATCGCGGAAAATCAGACGCGCAAAAGGAGCATGTTGCGGTCTTTGAGGAACATTCCGGGTAGTGGTCCTAACTTGCCAAAAAAATGCTCAAGCGACCGACTTGGAAAACAGAAAGGGAACGCAACCCACGGTCAAATCGGAGTACTTGACAGGGATACCACATCCGTCGCATTCAGCTGAGCGATGGACACATACGTCTGCATGCTTTCCGCGATCCTTTCTCAGGATAGTCTGTTCGCAACCCTCTTCAGAGCATGGCACCGTGACATATTGACATGCCTCCTTCATGTGAGATTCTAACAACTGCCGTTGACATGTGTGCGGACAACCGGCGTTCCGCAGAGGACACTCTACAATGAGTTCGTCCACGAGCTAGACACGTGTACCAGTGAGAAGAGGGAGAGGCTGCGGAAAGAAGAACGCAAGACCAACGTGTTTCACGATAGGATTCGCGGGTGCCAAATCCTCCATTGAAAGGGCGGAGCGATCAATCGGACAATGTGGTGAATGTCTGACTGCTTCCATGACACAGCCGTGACAGAAGGTATGCATACATGACCTGGTGGTTGTTGGGTTTGTGAACGGAGCGCTGGAGTACATCGAGGTGAATCTGATGAGATTGAGTGACTCCGTCATTGCAGGTTGAACTTACTGGCAGATACAACAAATCTAGACGTGAATCAGCACATGAACAGCGATTGTAATGTCAGAATCCTACCAGATTACTGTTCGGGGCCTCGACATAGTTCAGCGAGGTCATCGTCGAGCGAGTGCTGGGCAGCGTGTCAAGTTCAGGAGTTACCGCCCGTCAATAGTTCAAGTTTCCAATAATGGTAATCAGACTTGTGTACTTTTACGTCAACTCAGATATCCTGTGTACCTTGAGTTCGAAAGTACAGTCATAATCCATGAGGTCGTAGTACAGTCGTAGTACATAAATCCTACATTCTTTTTCACCTAAACCTTATGAAGAATAGGGTCGTGGTCCCACTCGTATGCATTATGACCGTTTTTATGTACTACTTATGTTTGATCAGCTCTGAAAGAGCATATGTGGCGACTATTTACATCGAACGAGTGAATCTTTTAAAGGCAAGATACGCACAAGTCCATTTCGTCCTTATAACTCTCCCTTCTTTCTGATTCTCGCCGCCAGCGATCTTTGAATGTGAACTTTGCAGTAGTCAGGAAGCGTGTCCGGGCACTCGATTCCGTGGTCGTGCAGGGATGCAACCGGGGTTCGGGTATAGTCATCGTCAACGTCATCCTCCATGCTTATCGAGAGCTGCTGCGGTTCTGGGATAGACGCGGGGTCTTGCGATGATGCGATAAAGATGAGCGACAATCGCGAGGAAGTTGCATGCAACCAGCGGAATGTCGATCTTTGGACGTGTGATGACGATGCATTCGGATGCGCTGAAGGGATTGAGAATGGGCCAACAACGCTCAGCGCTCACCTCCGTTAGGGTCGTGATACACTGCCACGTTGAAGGTTCAAATATCGCTTCCCGAATCGCATGGAGACATGATGGAGACCACGGTAACCGCAGCACAGGACACAAATATGGCTCATAGCATAATCATCCTGTGTTACCCCTTCTTCGGCCGCATACCCCAAAGAAACGCGTATGTAGCGAAAGCGCAACCAGCCGTCGCATCTGCCAATTTAGCCGAGATCTTGAGCAGCAATCGAGTGTCATCGTCGACTCGCCGACCCTTGATTTCTTTTCTTGCTTGCCACCCTCCAAACACAGCTCTCAACGGCCTGTGATGGACTCGTCAAGCGATGACGTCCATCAAGTTGCAGACGCAAGACCACGTCCGCAATGATTTCGGTTGTGAGGTGACAGATCAAAAGGTAAATGAATATGAATATCGACGACTGCCGATAATGATACCGACCTGTCAGCATCGCCCATACAGTAGCTACGCCCGGGGCCCCAATCTGGTAGGCACACACGTGTGCCCTTGCTTCCGTGCTTGTCTTTTTGGCTAGACGATACGGACAACGGATGATATGAGGCTCAAGCATACAGTCCTAGCGGCGGAGGCAACGTACGAGATAGCGCTACGCGTCAACGAACAGAATAATCATTTTTGAAAGACTCGCCAGAACATTCTGGCCATGTCTACAGAGATATCCAAGCTGACATGTGTTGTCTGGAAACAATAGGACATTTAGCACAATACTCTGCAAGGCAACCAAACAGATTAGGAAAGTTAGTACTCACTCTCCGGGTCGTGCGTGTGCATCGTTGTCAGACACAAGAGACCGCACGCACGAGCATCATGTATGACGGCCACCGATATTGACATTGGACAAATTTGAACGTGGTTCTCGACACACGGCGATGTGCTTACAGCGGCCCAAGCATCTTCCCACTCGAACCCACCGATCTACACGCGGAAGCTGTTGGGAAACAGCGTGAGTAGCAGGGGCGAGGTGTTGAAAAACGCTGGAAACGACCAAGAACTTGGTAATACTAACGACAAAGAATGATTTCATTATCATGACTTGAACATAGCCTTGCCACTGGGAGAATCGTGTAGATGGGAACCGTGATCGAAAGTCGTGATCAGGACTTGGTCCGGCTTGGCTCCACAAGCGATAATAGGACCAAGATCATCGAGTCTATTCCGTTCGTGAATTCAGTGGAGGAATTTCTTCCCTCAGAGTACAAACTAGTACGCGATCACAGGGCCGGAAGACTTCACGCAACATGTGAAGATGATCAAACTATACAAGCACCTGTGCGACTGTCAGCATCCATCAGAATTCGATTGCCGTCTTCCTATCCAACGTGAGCTCATTATCTTCACCGTTGCTTGTCGATCGGGTCCCTAAAAGTTATTATTGACTGAGGGCATAGAAAGTGTTCCTGGATGACCTATGTGTGACTTCGGTGCTACATCCACAACACATACTTACATCCGTGAAAGAAGTGAGGGGGTAAGTTAAGTTTTTGGAGCCAATGAAAAATACCATAATTATTCAACGCAGGATAGTTGATTGGACCGGTTCTGTGGTGACCTGATTCTGTGGCGCCGTGGTGTGACCTCAACTTTCTCATAAGACTGAAACTTGGCTCATCTAGCCAACTCGAGTCCTGGGAGAATCCGCACGATGACGACCTTTTCCGGCAGCGATCCGCGATGCTTGATATGGCAGGCTTGAAAGGTTCAGTATGCGAGGTGCAAGTCCTCCGTCGCATAATTCCATTTTTTCGTTGTCGTGTGCAATCCTGAAGCGGACAAAAGGAGATTATGGTCGATGACCCTGTACGAGCTTCTCCAGAGAAGTTCCAGATGCGATCTGAAACTCATCTGTCCCACTACTTATCATCTTCCCCCCCTTCTTCGACATTCGACCCTGCGCACGAACGACCTCGGTCATTCGTCTTTCCGAATCGCCCGTACGTTCAGATACGTCCAGGTTGCGTGGTTTCTGACCGCTAGCCGTGCGAGCGGATTTGGGAGGCTTGGATTTGGCGGCCTTGGTGTGGTTGCCTTTCTTGCCGCCGTCAGTGATGGTTTTTGGTGCTTCTCGAAGTGCAAAAGCTTTTGCAAGATGTCCAATGTGCAGATTGCGGACATGGAACATATGCTTTTCTTCCGTCGGATGCGTGGAATAGGCCCTCATATGTGAGAGGAAGGCTCTTCGTGCAAGTTCCGAGTGCTAGATAGTTTCGCGTGAATGAGGGGAAGATAGCAAAGAAAACCGGGTACTCACTTCTTTTCTCTGTAACACCCACCGCTCAAACGAGAGCTGTACATCGGTCGCACGGGCTTCGTACTCGGAACCCTTGCCTCCGAAACCCTTGGCCAACACGCCCTCAACACTCGTTCCCTCCAGCGAGACGTTTGCCTTCTGGTCTTCGTCTGATCTGTTGACCGGATCCCCTCGCATCTTCCCTTCTACCCACTTTACCCACTCAGATTCACTCGGTGCGACTATACTCCATGCCTCTCCTCCCTTCCCTGCACGTGCGGTACGTCCAACTCGGTGCACATACTCAGTCGCTCCGCCTTCAGTGGGTAGGTCATACTGGATGACGGCACGCACGAGTGGCAAGTCGAGACCGCGAGAGGCAACAGATGTACAAAGGAGGATAGAGGAGGACGTAGAAGGTTCTTTGCCCTTTCCAGACGTCGTAGATGAGAAGCCGCGAAGGGATGCGAGACGGGTTGGCGTAGGGAGAGAACCATGAAGTCGATAGATATGGGTGTCGGGGAGAAGGGGTGATTGCATCGATACTTTTTCGCCGTTCTCGAGACGTTTGCCATCCAAGGAGAGTTCACTACCATCGGGATTTTCATCATTGGTATCAGAACCCCCTGGTTCAGATTCTCCGTCTCCCATTTTTGAGCCGCCCAGTAATTGCCAGTGGAAATCGACAGAATCTGTGCAGCTAAGGAACACAATGATTTTCGAACCTTTTTTTGCTTGATTTCGTGCAAGGATGGAGCGTAGGAGGGAAACGAGTGCGACTAGTCGCAGCTTTAGAGGTACGAGGACGTACTTCTGGGCAAGCTGAGCGGGTGGAGTGAAGTTTTCAGGTGACGGAGCCAGCGGAGAGACATTCTGTTGCTGTGGTGGTTGCTCTTTCTTGGTATCGAACGCTTTGATCATGATAGGGTTTACCAGCGTCGTTCCCGCCAATTTCTGGACATCCTCGCGAATCGTCGCAGAACAAAGTATGGTTCGTCTTCTGCGTTGCCAGTCCCAGCCACCAACTTCCACGCTTTTTCCCTCGTTGACAGCGTGGACGGCTAATTTCCGACGCCCATCCAGCCCTTGGATGATACCCTTGATCGTTTCCTCAAAGCCAAGTTCCATCAGCCGATCCGCTTCGTCGAGTACCAACCACCTGCATTTTCCGACGTTAAACGAAGACGTATTCTGCAAGTGATCAAGCAACCGTCCCGGTGTCGATACAAGTATCGGTATACCTTTTCTCAAGCGTGCTTTTTCGTGGGCCCGGGTTGCCCCACCGGAGAGCAAGCCTGAGACGAGCCAGCGTGTGTATCGCGTCGACAACTCGGCATCATCGGTCTCACCATCGGGTCGGAGTTTGAGTTTGAGGAGGGACTCGAGGACGTCAGAGATTTGTTTCGCAAGTTCGCGGGTAGGAGCAATAATAACGGCGAGTGTACCTATGGACCGGTCGATATAGGAGTGGGTACTCAAGGGAAAGAGGTCATGGATGATGGGGAGGAGGAACGAAAGGGTCTTTCCCGACCCCGTCTGCGATTGTATGAACACGTCTCGTTCTGCCATGTCTTCCGAGGGAGGATTGGTAAACACAGGAAGGGCAGCTCGTTGGATGGACGTGAGTTTTGTTACCCCCATTTTAGATTCTAGATGGGAAATCAGAAGTGGGTGGAGTCCAAGTTCCGAAAACCCGGAGGAGGTCGCAAGTGGGGCGTTACTGGGCTGGGAAGGGGCTTTTGGAACAGACTTGCTCTCTGGAGCATCGATTTTTGGGTTGTACGAGAATAAGGACGATACAATTTGTGTCGGGGGCTTGGGGGGCCCAGCATGCCGATCATCTGTGAGCATAGCCCCTCGATCTGCAAGCTCGTCCCGCCGAGGTCGCTTTGCTGGCCGAGGAGAGTTGGCCTCATCCACATCGGAGTCATCATCTAGGGCAGGTGCTAAAGGGCGCGCGGATCCCTTCACCTTCCGCTTTTGCGCCCGTTTGGTCTTTAACCTGACAAGCTGTTGAGGGTGATGCTTTCGGCGCATTTGCAATATGCTCACCTGTCGGTCCATCGACCAGATTTCTTGCTGGAGATATGCTTCGCTGTGACTGGAGGGTCAGTGGCGATGTTAAGGATGAGCCCATCGTCCATCACTTTTCCTCGCTTCTCGATAAGCCTGGGTGCTTTAGTCTAGGCTAGTACCACTTTTCTCGTGCGGTCTGTAGTTCGATAGAAAAGGAAACTTGTTCGCACGTACGTTGTATAGATTCGAGCCACGTCTACATTTCTCACCTAACTAACACCTTGAATCACTGGCCTGGCTGTCATGTTTGGTCGCATCTCTCTAGCGTTCATTATAGTATCCATTGCTGCCTTCTTCTGCGCGCAATCTGCGGACGCCGCGAAAGGACCAAAGGTCACGCACAAGGTCTACTTTGACATTAAACATGGCGACAAGGAATTGGGACGAGGTGAGTGTCGTGTGGAAATACCAAGCATCATCGAGAGGTTGAAAGATATCTTTTGCAAGTCGTGATGGGTCTGTACGGTGGTGTATGTGTTCCCTTTTTCCCCGTTGTGCTTTTAGAGTGAGACTCAACGAAATCCTTCCAGACTGTTCCAAAGACTGTCGAGAACTTCCGCGCGTTGGCGACTGGAAAGGACAAGACGGGTACCGAGCTTGGCTATGGCTACAAGGGCTCCAAGTTCCACCGTGTCATTAAAAACTTCATGTGAGTCCTTCCCAGATTCGTCGTATTCTTACAGCTTGCTAATACCTGTTTCCTTCCTCCAGGATCCAGGGTGGTGATTTCAGTACGTCGAGGTTTCGTTTGACAGAGTACTTGTATCCGACCATGTCCTAATACCTACAGCTCGCGGTGACGGTACTGGTGGCAAGGTTTGTACTCCTAAGATATCCTGTGTCAGACTCTCATTTCTGTCGCTCAGTCTATCTATGGTGACAGATTCAAGGATGAGAACTTGTGAGTTATGAGGGTTTCATTTATCCTTTCCTTATTCAAACACTTCATCAGCAAACTCAAGCACACCGGTCCTGGCACACTTTCCATGGCTAACGCAGGCAAGGACACGAACGGTATGTTGTCCCAGTTTATTCCTATGTGCCTATGTCTGAGAGAATTCCGTTTTAGGTTCACAATTCGTAAGCTCCACGGCTTTGAGGTAGCTTGTAGACTTAATCGTTATTCAGTTCATCTGCACGATTGTCACAAGTTGGCTGGACGGTAAACACGTAGGTCGCAATGCCCTTCCCCTGTCGAGGGTCGCTAATCTTACATTCATAGGTTGTTTTTGGCAAGGTTCTAGAAGGGATGGATATCGTTTATGGGATCGGTATGTCCCTTGTATCTACATCCCCTTCAACTTATCACCTCACCACTGAGCAGAGGATGTTCCAAAGGGCCAAAGTGATCGACCGCTAGAGGACGTTGTCATCTATGATTCTGGAGAGGTTCGTCTGAGTAGCCAAATTATTACTTCTTACTGACGAGTCCCTCCCAGCTGCCCGTGGAGTCTGTTGTTGATGAGCAAGGAAACGAGGTACCTCTCCGCGCTGAGCTATAGTTCAGCCACCCATGTTCTTCATTGGCATGTCATGTCAATAATAAAATTATCTGTTGTTTATCCAACAGGATCTCGAAGATGAGCCTACGTCGTCCGCTGCCACTACCGAAGCTGTTCCCGCAGCACCATCCCCTATTGTGAAGCCGACAGATGCTGCACCCGCTACGCCAGCCATGACTTCGCCCGTTGTGGACGACGCAACGCCTGAGGAGACTGTGAGCTCGCCGCCGTACCGACTGTATGCTGGCATTATCTTTTTCATGCTCACCGTGCCTTGTGCTGTGTACATTTGCGGAGGATCGCGATTAACATTGTTGCGTCGTCTCGTTCGCAAAACACGGGCTGGGGGCTATCGTCGCGTCAGCGTGGACGACGACGTGGAGAAGTAGTAGATACTTTAAGAAAAATTCACAGTTATGGTTTCTGGTGCTGAAGTTGCACTGGAATTCACCTGCCGCACCCATTCTTTTTGGTACTGTCGTTACTCAACTAATCTCCTACTGTACTATAATCGATTCACACCTGCAAAGCGTAGGCTTCTCATCATAAGACGATGTATCCTCGGAATATATGAAACGAACTGTTAGCCCAAGTCTGCATCTACACGATACTTGGCGATTCTGCCCAACGCTCGCGCGGTGTGGGCTATCTGCGATTTGAGAATTTAGGACGCTCGTTCTGGTACATAAACTCTAATCCTTGATCCGTCTTCGCGGAGACTCTCGGATCACTCTCAACTTTGCCGCCACCGTGTCATCTCCCGACATGAATTGAACTCGACGATGCCTCCGTTCCCTTACGAGCACAAAGCCACACCTTCCCTTCTACATCATTCCGCCACACTCTGCTAACGTGTGGCAAAGCATACGATCATGAAGCCATTCGCAGTCGCTGGTTTTATCACTGCAGAGAGCGCGGCCAGTCCTCCTAACCCAGAACCCATACTTGGCAGCGTCGATGGAAAAAGGCCCGTCTGGCGGTGGTAGAGAGGGACGGTAGATCGCTCGAGCGTGTATCGTCCAGTGGTCCCGTTTTGGATAGCATGTCGTATACTGATTCATCCTTATAGCAGGCCCTCCCATCCAGATCTTGGCATCCACCACACCGCGGATGTGTTGACTGCGCCGTCGGCCTTTGACGCGCGTGCGGCAAATCGGGATAATCAAATGGACTCTCGAGCTCTTTGTTCTCTCCCAGAGTTTCCCTAAATTTACCTTGTCACATTTCAGGCAGATTCCAGACGAGGCAATCACTCAGTGGATGCCGGATCCAAGTCGCCCCGAGCTCGCACAAAAGCGAGCCAATCCTCCACCGCGGCTTCTCCAGATCCGGTGAATGCCCACAAGAAATTACAGAGTGGTCAAAGGACTGCAGTGCGAGTTTTCTGACGAGATGAAGCACGCCTGGTCCATGATCATGGTAGCCATATTGCTCAAGTTATCGAAAACGTGAGTGCGGCCAAGAAGAAGATGGAATGGGGTCTGCTGCTCCCATCTACCGGCACATTTTCCCGCCTAGGCGAGGCTTCTGAACACCGCCTGGTTTTCCTGCTCCCCACCTGCTTTGTCCTAGAGTGGGCACACACGTCTGGTGTTTGTTCAACGCATCTTGCGTCACATTTTTCGCCACTGTTTCGTCCACCATGTGAGTCCGAATGATGGTGATAGCTCGGCTTCAGGAACTCGTCGCCGCACTAACAGTACGAGCTAGACAAAGTCTTCGGCAGTTCATTCGATGGACTTCAGACCCAGACTCTTCTCAAAACGGCTGACGGGAGTCCATCAACGTAACCAAGCACGGAGTTTACTTCCAAGGAATTCGGCGTAGCCGAATAATCACCCCGAACCATAACAAAGCACACAACGCGTTGTGCTGGACAGACGCCACAGGGGACACAGACGTTACACATTTTGCCGGTGCATGGACTCGCGAGGCATTTGAATTCAGCAAACCACGCTGTACATTTCCGTGTACAAGTATACAAATCATGCGGTACATCAACACTTCTGAATATTCCTATGGTACAACCTATTCAGCGATCTGGATCTTGTTTCTGTTGAGAGCGTATGTGCTGCGAGGGGCAGTACGACCTTGAACAGGAACGAATGCACCTGTGCCGATGGCTTGGAGATGCCCTTCGGTTGAGATCTCCCAGACTGACCCATCCATCTTAGCCCCACTTCCCGTATCATTCCAGATCTCCCTTCCATGGCTAACCTGAAGCAAAAGGTCCTTACGAATTGCCATCATGCCCTGAGCATCTCCCGTCGTAGGCTGGTTGTAGGACCGAACGAAGAAGCCGCCTACGACTACGAAATCCAAGCGGTCCGCTTCCGCAGGCAGACCACGCCAGAGCGCGAAGTCAGTGCGGTTGCCAGAGCCAGCATCGTTCCACACCTGCTCCCAATGGGTTATAGGAGCAAGTACTCTTGTCTGGCCAGCCGGCTGGACAATGAGACCTTGGGAGCCGGTGGATTGGCCGTTGTTCGCGGCAGGCCCGAGGTAATACCACCCATGAGGCACTGATGGTGTCAGTATTGATCAGAAATTTTTCAACGTAGCAAGGAGGTAGTACAGACAAGTAGGCCTCCAGGTTGAAAGATCCTGGCGAGCACCTGAACCGGTGTCGTTGTTAATGAAGTTGTCGAATCGAACATGCTTGACGTTAAGCAAAGCCATTGTGTGCAGAAGGTGTCGATGTTATGCTAATGATCATGCCATTGACATCCCTACCTTCAATTTATATTCACAAGTCCCTGCACGGACCACCACCGCAGCACCCCAAGATGGAACTTGGAGATAAGACAGCAGTCTGGTGACCAGCCCGGTCTATGAGGTTGCCGTCGATCAGTCCGTCCATAGACGGTGACAAGACGGTGAGGTAACAGTTGTTGGAGTTTAGGGGTGGCTGCGTGGATTCCCACGTTAGTTTTGACCAATCAAAAAACGGTCTATCGACGGACTTGATGGATTTTGAACACCAGTGTCAAGCATTGATGGGCGGCATCAGGACTGAACCGAGCAAGGCCATGTAAGGGATTATACATAACAGCTTCAAACGAATCGTTCCGGCTACGGAAGTAGCCGGGGGATAGCCCCCGTGAGATGACACAACATTAATGCGGAAAGGCGAATAGATTGTGCGAGCAGGTAAGTATTATCCAGTCATTCAATGGCTCCGTTTTAGATATTACCATAAGACTCCTCAATCCGGATCTCATGCACCACACCTATGTCCCAGCGCTGTCGGCCTTGGACGTGTGTTCAGGGAATGACCTAACGGACCTCGATCAAGAACCAAGCGAAAGTCGGGGAAGTCCCAGTTATCTAACGATGGTCACCACGCGATGCCATATACCGCAGTAAGCCATCTTGTCATACCCGATCAATAGAACAAGGAATTTATCCATTGGGAAAGACATCGAAAAGAATGTGCATTCTCTTCTCAAACTGCAAATTGCAGACGCGCTCTGGCGTTTGCCACTGACGCCAATGTTCTACATGAGTCCTGCTCCCTGCATGGAATTTGTCACGAGTTTCTTGATGATACTGCACGTTGCTTTGATTATTTAGTCAAACATCTATTTATTGGAGGTTGTGTGCGTATTCGGGATGCGAAAATTCCACCCATCAATCCCTCATCACACCAATGGAAAATGCAAGCGAGGACACAAATGCCCATATCCTCTGAATAGCATCTAAGACCCCCTGAAGTCTCTGCAAGTAATTTGAGAGCAAGAGGGACACCATAAAAGCCTTGTATGTCTGGTGCTTGCGAAAGTAGCTTGATAACGTTTGCAGATGTGGGCGGAATAGACCCCATTGGGAATAGATAGAGTGGTTTCGCGGCATGCCACGCTCGGAGCAGGTTCGAGTGTCCGTGATCCTGCGAGACGAGTTTGAGTTTAGCACGGCAGGACGTGGAAAAGAGGAACCAGACAAACATGTTACAAAGGCAAGGTCGTGAGATTCGTGAGGCCAAAGTTCATCCTGTAATTCATGACTGCAGCCTTGTTGATCGCGATGATGGGCTTTGGGAAGCCGGTGGAACCGCTCGAGTATATGATAGAGTATGAGTAGGTAAATCTCATCTAAATCAAGCGTCCACCCAAACACGTCCGAATGTGTTAGCAACGCATGATACTATCCGGCGGACGTGAACATAAACCTCGCGCGACGTTCTGTTCACTTCAATTGAGGAGCAAACCCTGAATCGAACCGGGGTCGGGTCGTGGCCGTCCGTATCAGGTTTGAGAAGAGAATGCGCACTCTTTTCAATGTCTTTCCCAATACATGAACTCCTTGTTTTATTGATCGAGAACAAGATGGCTATCTCCCAAGTGACGGGCGTCGCTGGCAGTTGCCCCTGAATCGTGTCGCTCTGATTCTCTGCACCGCAAGTGTGACTCTCGCACACCGAACCAGGGTATAAGCATTCAGGAGACATATGAGAATAACCTGAGCAGAGGCACGGACGGAAAACCTGCCCGAATGTCTCTTCTGAAGAACTTGAACCACCAAAACAGCCTGGTAATTCCTCGCCATGCTCAGGGACCGCGGAAAGAACTCGTTGGAGATTTCCTCTAACGACAAGACTAAGGATAGTGGCCGATTTGAGTGTTCCTCCGGAATTCAGGGAGCGCTGTGCTCAAGCAAAGGTCATTCACTGCGGTATATGGCGTGGTGACTATCGTTAGATAACTAGGGGACTTCCCCGACTTTCGCTTGGTTCTTGATCGAGGTCCGTTAGGTCATCCCCTGAACGCACGTCCAAGGCCGACAGCGCTGTGACATAGGTGTGGTGCATGAGATCCGGATTGAGGAGTCTTGTGGTAATATCTAAAACGGAGCCATTGAATGACTGGATAATACTTACCTGCTCGCACAATCTATTCGCCTTTCCGCATTAATGTTGTGTCATCTCACGGGGGCTATCCCCCGGCTACGGAAGTAGCCGGAACGATTCGTTTGAAGCTGTTATGTATAATCCCTTATATGGCCTTGCTCGGTTCAGTCCTGATGCCGCCCATCAATGCTTGACACTGGTGTTCAAAATCCATCAAATCCGTCGATAGACCGTTTTTTGATTGGTCAAAACTAACGTGGGAATCCACGCAGCCACCCCTAAACTCCAACAACTGTTACCTCACCGTCTTGTCACCGTCTATGGACGGACTAATCGACGGCAACCTCATAGACCGGGCTGGTCACCAGACTGCTGTCTTATCTCCAAGT
>JBBPRF010000226.1:0-38004 GCA_038092875.1 Lanmaoa pseudosensibilis
GATCAGTGGGAGGTCCGTCACGCGTCATGCCCTTCCCAAACTCAAGCGAGCTTCCAGTGGCTGCAGTGTCGGGGATTGGTGATGCTGTCCAACCAAACGCACCACCGTCCAAAAAGGGTCTCGGATTTTGGCTTATCTTCGCCTCGATGTGTATCTGCCTTTTTCTCTCTGCCCTCGAGGTATCCTCTGTCTCTACCGCACTCCCTACCATCGCCAGTGCTCTGCGCACATCTCAGTTTACCTGGGTCGGCTCTGCTTACGCTCTTGCTTCGACTGCGTTCCTCCCAATGAGCGGTGGCCTGGCTCAGACATTCGGTCGCCGGCCCACCATTCTGATGACCATAGGTCTGTTTGCACTCGGCAGTGGTATTTGCGGTGGCGCGAATAGCATGAATATGCTCATTGCGGGCAGGACCATACAAGGCTTGGGTGGAGGAGGCATCCAATCTCTCACGGGGATCATCCTAGCTGATCTCGTCACCCTGCAAGAACGTGGTGCCTACGCGGGTTTATATGGACTGTGAGATCTGCTCGACCAGGGGATCTAAGTGGCCGAACTCAGACTCTTTACTTAGCACCTGGTGTGTTGCTACGTCAATCGGTCCTGTCGTTGGGGGAAGCCTCGCGACGCGGGGACAATGGCGTTGGCTTTTCTGTAAGTGTCGCATCCTTGTTTGGAATATTGGATATACTCACGCAATGCGCAAGACCTCAATCTTCCCATATGTCTCGTCGCGTGTGTGACAGTCATGTTCTTTTTGGATCTACCCGTTCCCCGGGGCAGTTACCGAGACAAGTTTATGCGAATGGACTGGATGTAGGATCGAATCCAATGCTCGCCGCGAATCCAATCTTACTTACCGTTGCTTCGCTGACAGAGGCAACTTTCTTGTCATGTCAAGCACTATCGCATATACGATAGGGTTGACATGGGGTGGTGTCACTGCGCCATGGGGTTCACCCACGGTACTCGTTCCGTTAGTCCTCGGTTTCTTTGGCCTCGGGATCTTCGTCGCGTACGAGGCCACCCTTGCAAAGCGCCCACTCGTGCGTCCTTCTCTATGTACCTTGATCCGAATTGCATCTCACGCTACTCGCACCAGGTGCCGTTCTCTATAATGACAAACTTGACCAGCGCCAGTGGGTAAGCAACATCGTCGGTAATTATCCGCGGTCGCAGCCACCCACGCATATCAGATATATACAGACATTCTGTTCAATCGTCACGGCTTTCGCAGTCGTCTGTGAGTTTATTAGACAGGAGCTGTTACCTCTACTCAGCATAAACACTTTGCAGATTACTACCCAGTTTACTTTCAGGCTTGCAAAGGTGCATCCCCCGTCACATCTGGTGTTTACACGCTCTCGTTCGCATCTCTTGCGCCTGCAGCCGTCGTCACCGGGTTATCAGTTAACGCCACTAGGCGATATCGGCCGCAGATGTGGATAGGATGGATCCTTGCCATCACCGGTCTTGGTTTGTTGAGCACGATCGGCGCAACAGACTCTCTCGGAAAATCCATTGGGTACTTGGTGTTGCTCGGCTGGGGTACAGGGTGCGTGGTTCATTGTTTGGAACTTACCTGTCTGATGCTCCTGATTTAACCCTGGTAGTACGCTGAGCGCGACGTTCATGTACCCCATCCAAGCACCCTTGCCGGTCACGCAGAATGCACCTGCACTCGCCTTTATGTGGTTCCTCCGTTCCTTTGCCTCTGTGAGTATCTCGATTCCTCTCGCATTTGTAAATATGTCCTTTAATAGGGCCTCGTCCGTCGTAGGTGTGGGGTATCACCATTGGGAGCACAGTCCTCCAAAATGAGCTTGCAAAGAAGCTTCCCGCGTCATTTATCCAATCTATGCCACAAGGGACCGCCATCATGTATGCGCTCATCCCACAACTCTCCGCACTTCCTCCGCAGATTCGGCTCGAAGTCCAGGATGCCTTTGCAAGCAGTCTCGTAGTGTTGTGGCGAGTCTCGGCTGCCATCAATGTTGCAGGACTTGTAGTGTCGTTGTTCATGAGAGGGCTCCCGCTGAATAACACACTCGATGCGGATTGGACGGCCAACAATGAAAAGGAGGAGGATCGGCGATCTGAGATCGTGCTCACACCGGGGACACGGGGATAATTCGTATGCCCCCATACCCTCACTCTTATGCTGAAGACTTGAATGCACCACCGCTGTTGGAACATACAACGTCAAGATTCCTTACTGGTATTCAAACTACCCTTTTGTTCACTCTTCTTGTCACTTCTCTCTCCCTCCCAGACTACTTGCTTCTGATACTGAGTGGGTCAGCTACTCCTTACATTCATGTATGATATAATAGTACTGTTTATTTCTTGTGTGCTAGATATGGCATAATAATAGCAGATCCCCTCGTCAAGATGAGCAACAGAATATTGTACACAACAAGCAAGCAAAGGAGACCTTTTGGAGCAATCTGCGAGCGGTACCACTTCATGGATGCTAGTCAACGAATTGCAATCTGGCGATCCGAAACTGGCCCCTGGCAGGTTGGCCAGTGAGTCAACCAACCACAGTGGTCAGTACGCCGATCGTCTTCTACACATGTCACATCAAGTCAACTTCACACCTTGCCGTGTCTGTCCTGATCATACACGTTTGACAATGTTTGCAGATGCACTCTCGCCCCGTCGCTGTCCAACCATTGTGACCCCGACATGGTCCCAGGATTGAACTTGACTGTCGAGCCCGGTGGGTTGAACGTATCCTTGTCCCATGCTCTCCCCACAATCACACGGAGGATCAACATCTGCGGTGATATACACTATCATATGTCGCGCTCAGCTCAGCCAGCGCCGTCACCTGGAGACGTGGCGAGACCACGTACCATCATCAGGACATGCACACTGAGGAATGCTATCGACGTCGGACTCCCCACCCCCAACGACACCAAAAAGGCGATGCCAGAGAGTGCATATGGGAACACCGACTCGACGATAATCGTGGCGACGGTGAAATACAAGGACGCGTACTCGTGCCCGAGATGTTCCTGGACCGTCTTGCCGTGCCGCACCATACGGTAACATATCATGCACGTCAAGGTCGTGTTCAGGAACACCGAGACAGTGTAATACGCGAGACCGAGTTGAGAAGGGACGCCAGTGAAAAGGCTGTTTCCTGGTGAACTCGTGGTCCAGTCAACCAGGATTCCCAAGGCTACGTAGACATGAAATGAAGCGACCACAGGAAGTGTTATGGGGTGATGCTCACCAAGGGTAACCAGCCAGAAAATGATGGGTATAACGATAACGCGATAGCTATTCCATATGACCCGACAGCGGTAGATCTGAAACCAATCCAGTGAGTATATGTTCTGACATGCTCGTGATTGTCTTTACCATGAGAGCGTCCGTCATGAGCTGCAGCATGACAGCCGTCGTCGTCCCCCAATCCATGTACCAAATCGAAACGTTCTTCGCCCAGTACGCGTCAGGACCCCCTGGAAAGTTGGACTCCAGCAACCACATTCTTTGGCCGAATACCGCTTCGGTCGCTACCCAGACCGTGATTGAGAACACCATCATAGTGTTGAAGAGCGCGTAAAATAAATTGGGTGTCGTACGCGCTCCTCTATCGGCCAGCAAGATATGTATGGTCTCAAAGTAGAGGAATAACGCAATGCCTGCACGAGCGGAAAGCAAGTCTTCATCATTTCATGATACGCGTCGCGAGACTCACCATACAGGATGTTCTGTATGCCGTTCCCAATGTAGACCGAGTTTTGGAATACACTGGTTATGGCGTGTGAGGACGCGGGCATGGTCCCAACAAAAGCAGTGAAAAATACCTCGTGAAAAATCGAAAGAATCCACCCCGTCGATTTTATATCGCACGAAGTCTTCTTAGCGCTTCTAAGTTCTGGGGCACAATCTTAAATCGCCCGAGCACCCTAGGGAGCTGGGCGAACGAGATGTCATTATGGCATTCTAGGACACCTGAAGGGTGGAGCTCTGGAGAGTGACGTTTCCGTGGGAAGAGCTACCAGTAGAACTTAGTAGAAGACAATTCGTCAGTCGCCTCGGATGTGCTCGCGAGATGCATTGAACCCATACCCCCTGGGCCCTGCCCAACAGCTTCCTGCGTCGTGCTTCACAAAAAAAAGCTTGCAAACAGACCACGCAAGAAGATCGCAGGAGCGACAACGCGAAAAAATTGTTCATGCGATCCCCAACACCGTGTGCTTGACAGGCTGCGAATATTCTCTGGTAAAGACTCGGTGTAAGCGCAACCTTGTTTCTTAGTATGTTTCCTAATGGAACAGCCCCTATTGGTGATTTGAACCCCCTTAAGCATTAATTCAGGGACGATGCATGTAATGAATATTTGGCCGAGGACCTGCCGACAGTCACTGCTATCATTATCTGCATGGCGACGCCGACTGATTGGACTGATCGCCCACGACCCATTATCTACATTTCACGTATAGCAAGGGCCACGGGGTAAAAACCGATCAGTAGAGGGAATAGGTCGACCGACGTATTGATTACCCTGTCCCAAATCACTTCATGGATGATCGATGCCAACCTCACCGTTCAGATAGGCTACTAGGGAAAGGCTAATTTCCCCTACTTAATCGAAACGCAAAAATTATGCCGTTGTTTGAACGGTGCCTGTATGCACGAGAATGTCCCATCAGCCTCCCTTTTTAACTCAGTTGGTCAAGAAGAATTTCTTTACGACGTCAGCCCTGTGGAGGTGGGTGTCATCCCGACTCCTCCTCCGATGCCACCCTACTAGTAATTTTCCCAGCGGTCGTGCTTGGGTCCAGCCCGCTGATGCAGTAGCGCCCTACCTCGACCAGGAAACAAGCACCTTCCGTTCGACTCGGACCAGAGGGGGAAGAGTTCCAATGTTGACAGTTAAATTTACAAATTTCTTTGGATGCGCTGTAAGTCGCGGTGGATATTAGATTCATGGTCAATTCTCAAAGAACACAAAGATCTCAACCTTTGGTGAGAGGTTCCCACTCATTGCAAGTAATGCAGCGTGGGGAAAGACCCTGGATCAATGCCGTAACTGGGGCCGAGGTCCGACGGGTCCAGTTGTGCGTGCAGCTCCAAGACCCCGACGGCCCGGGCGCCATCGTGAATTCAGCACACCTGTCCCGCGGAGTTGGGCTCTCACCGGAGTGTCGTGACCAGGCCCATCCAGACTATACCAAGCCTTTCGTGACACGGAGGTGCCAGCCGAAGTACAAGGAGAGTCAGTACCTACTGAGAGCAGACAAGTATAGCACACCAGACATACCTGAATGACCAGACAATATAAAGCACTTCAGCTTGCTACGCAGTGATCAACGAATCACCGGCAGTTTTTGTAGACAGGATGTCAACAGCAGCAATCCAAGCAAATGGATCAACTCAACATCAACTTGCTCGCATAAGTTGTGCACGTGCTTCCTGTGGTCAGAGCAACTGTTGGCACAACGGCGCCTTCCCGGGATTGGCACGACCAACAAGACCTGGCCATTTGTCCATCGCATTGGAGGAGACGCGTGGGACTGAAGAGGGACGAATCGATACATAGAAATCTTTGCAACCGATTTTCAGATAACTACTGATACATCAGAACATTCTCGTGGTATAGAAATGAACCCGTGGATCAATTGGATCATGTACATACTGACAGTCTAACTCAAGACTTGGTCTTCGCTCAACCAAACAAAGGCCGTTCTGATGGGGATGACGGTGTTGGCTGCAACCTCCTCAACGTTACGGCCACACTCTGTTCTCTTGAACACCTTCACGCCAGTGGCGCCTGCAGCCCCAGCAGCGACGATGTACGCTTCACCACCGAAGCCTGCCTGCTCTCCGGACATCATCCCGCGGACCTGGTCGAGACCGGTATATACCTGGTTGCGCAGAACGAGTCGGTTGTTGACATTCTCGAAGATAGCAATGGTGTCTCCGCGAGGGTCTTGCACGCCCGTGTTGCGATTCGACGCGTAGATATACGGGATAGGATACTCCGCAGTAGGTTCGGGAATGAGAATTTCAGCGGCGGCAAATACTGAGCCTGCGGGTGAGTCAGGAGGGGTGATCGAAACACTCGAGAGGATTTGAGAAGTGCCGTTGGGGTAGGATGGAACCTCCTGGATAGTCAAGGTGTTCGTCAACTCGTGAAGGGTGTACAGTATATTGTCTAGAGCACGGTCAACAAGCAGCACCAACGAGACAGACCGCGATAGCGGCGTACCTCTGATACGGATATGGCGAGGTCCGCTACCGATAGGTTGTTGGATGTAACCATGGACGACATAATTACCGGGGTTGCCATCAACCTCGCCGAGCCGCCAAATCTTGTCATTACCCTGTAGGTGGTTAAGATACCGAATCGATGTGCCCGGACCCGAAAGCAAACTGACCTTATCGGGAATAAAGAGTTCATTGCCATATTGGTAGGTCATGTGAGGTTCCGAGGCACCCTGTGTACCGGTAGTGGGGGCGGGGAACGTCCAGATGTCGGAGTCATTGGAGAAATGCAAGTAGTCACCCTCGGTGGGGATGACACGTACTGTACCAGAGGAATACTGTGCAATGGTCAATGGAGTGGTTATGCGAGGTGACAAAGACGTGTACGTTTGGGACTGCAACCTGTCCTGTGGATAAACCGGCGCAGTAAGCGGGAACACTTCCCCCAGAGCTGATCGTATCAACCAGAGTAATGGCGCCTTCGGGTCCAACGGTGAAAGATTGTATGGCTCCGTCTGGGGAGTTCTCGTTGGTCGCGCTAGAGGGAAGTACTACTTGGACCGAATTACGGGTGAGAGGCGCAAGTGACACATACTATAGGATACTCTTGTTCGTTGGATGAGAAATAATCCACGACGGGTTGTCACCCGTCGCGTACTGGTTGAGGTAGGTCAAAGTGTTGTCATCGGTATTGAACCGATAGGATGCGACAGAGGCAGTATAACCACCAGCGAGAATCGTAAAGTTGACCATCGTGAACGGTCGTTACACGTTCGAAACGAGAAGAAGTTTGAGACCATTTCATCGTCCCTGCTACGGCACCAGTGGGGTTTAAGGGCCCAGTTTGAAGCTAGCTGCAAAACGTAAGACCGTTTATCGGGTCGCAGCTGCTTTAACTTGGCATTTTTCTCAAGGTGCAGAGCAAAGTTAATAATACTTGCTCAAAGTGAGACGAGAGTTAGGGGACTATGTGCCTTGTCTGGTACACGGTGACAGGCTCATGTTTTTCATCAGATAGTCCAGCATTGCTGAGAGTCGTGGCTCATGAAGAATTTGATCATCATCAAGGTTTCGGGAGTTGATCCTGGTTTTCTCTTTTTGGTATCATCAACCCCTGTCGCCCAAAACATCTGGAATCATTGATCAGATCAGGATTTGCGGCTGAGCGCTGAACCTGAATTTTCTCAGAGATTGGGCAGGGAATCAGAAAATGTTAGGTTTTTTCCAAGGTCTCCTTCAGTTTGACAAACTAGGCTAATCCAGACGCGCCCGTGTACGAAAGTATGACAATAAGTAATAAACACGAACACAACAAGTTAGAGACGAGTAAAGGTGACTGGCATGAAACTGCGACTTGGAGGAGCAAGTGAGACACTCACTAATTCAACCAGTTTTCAGATAAATCCTGACACATCAGATCATTTTTGTGGTGTAGAATGAGTTCGTGTATCTAGTAGATCAGCTACCGACAATCTAACCCAGAACTTGGTATTGGTCCAACCAAACAAAGGCCGTCCTAGTGGGGATGACGGTGTTCACCACAACCTCCTCAAGGTTAGCACCACCCTCTGTTCGCTGGAACACCTTCACGCCAGCAGTGCCCGCAAACCCTGCAGCTACGATGTACGCCTCACCACCAAAGCCTGCCTGCTCTCCGGATATCATCCCACGAATCTGATCGAGACCGGTATATACTTGGTTGCGCAGAACGAGTTGGTTGTCGACATTCTCGAAGATGGCGATGGTGTCTCCGCGAGGGTCTTGCACGCCCGTGTTGCGATTCGACGTGTAGATATATGGGATAGGATACTCTGCAGTAGGCTCGGGAATGAGAATTTCAGCAGCAGCGAATGCGGAGCCTGCCGGTGGGTCAGGGGGGACGATTGAAACGTTTGAGAGGATCTGAGAAGTGCCGTTTGGATAGAATGGGACTTCCTGGATGGTCAAGGTACTTGCCAACTCGTGAATGGTGTACAGCATGTTGTCTAGAGCACAATTAACAAGAAGTACACTACTGACAAAAAGGACGCCGTACCTCGGATACGGATATGGCGAGGTCCGCTACCGATAGGTTGTTGGATGTAACCATGGACGACATAATCACCGGGGTTACCATCAACCTCGCCGAGCCGCCAGATCTTGTCATTACCCTGTAGGCAGTTGAGATACCGAATCGATGTGCCCGGGCCCGAAAGCAAACTGACCTTATCGGGAATAAAGAGTTCGCTACCATATTGGTAGGTCATGTGAGGTTCCGAGACACCCTGGGTGCCGGTGGTGGGAACAGGGAACGTCCAAATGTCGGAGTCATTGGAGAAATGCAAGTAGTCACCCTCGGTGGGGACGACACGCGCTGTACCAGAGCCATACTATGCAGTGATCAATGGTGTGATTATATGAGGTGGCGAAGACGTGTACATTGGCAACTGCAACCTGTCCTGTGGACAAACCAGCACAGTAAGGGGGCCCGCTTCCCCCGGAGCTGGTTGTGTCCACGAGAGTAATGGCGCCTTCGGGTCCAACGGTGAAAGATTGTATGGCTCCGTCTGGGGAGTTTTCGTTGGTCGCGCTAGACGGAAGCACTGCTTGGATTCGAACCATGGGTGAGGGACACAATGACACATACTACAAGATACTCTTGTTCAGTGGGTGAGAAATAACCCACGACGGATTGCCGCCCGTCGTGTACTGGTTGAGGTAGGTCAAGCTGTTGTCATCGGTATTGAACAGATAGGATGCGATATACGCAGTATAACCGCCAGCGAGAATCGTAAAGTTGACCATCGTGAACGGTGGTTACACATTCAAAACGAGAGGAGATTGGTCGTTTTATTGTGACGCTTGCCAAGCGCAAGGCTTTTATATGTAGCGCATGAGTGCCCGTCGTGTATTTCGACGTCCTAATAAGATGTGAGGAGCGCGGAACGGCGCCAGAAGGGCAAGGTCACGAGTGATTCCTGGGCGAGTTGGCAAGCGAGGATGATCCTGAGAGGAACTTTGCGCTTGGCGGCAGGAGGTAGAGCTTGCAGGCCACTATCAAACTGAAGCTTCCATCATACCCCGATCGTGAATAGACTTTTGGTACATAGGTACACTGCGCTCCATCGAACGAGCTCGACCTGGGGGTGTTGGCGATCACTAATGCGGTGAGAAAACGGTTTGACATTGATCGAGAGGAGACTTCTTGGACTCCCAGGAGGCATCACCTCGGAAAATGTCTGGCTTCTGATGTATACACGGCGGTCCGCAGTGAAGACAATAGCCATGTGGGTCTGGCGGCCGGGTCCAGGTCAGAATTCGAATAAATTTGGACTATTCCAGCAAAAAAGTATCCAAAATATACTTACCAAATACGGTAACTTTTGGCCCCAAATTCCAACTGTCCAGTCACTTCGCGTTTTCAGACTGACCGATAACAGCAATGCGCTACGGACTCCCAAGATCCCTATCCCCATCTCCAGTCCGTCGGTAAGCAATCATCCTCGTCACGTCTCTGCCTCTAAACCGCTCACGGCCTCCCAGCACTTCCCGGAGAACTTCTGGCTTTGGTCTCCCTTCAGATTCTGAGAGCGAACCTGAAGAACCTGTCAGCGATGCCGACCACGCCCCAAGTTCTTCTTCCCTCTCCGACTCTGTCTGCTTTGATTCGGATGGAGAGCCACCTGTCGTGTCCCCTTCGTGAGTTGCTTTCTGTCGTGCGCCGCGTCGTATCCCTCATGCTCAGCCCTTTGGATGCCACGTGCCCACGAAACACAGCACGAAACGAACATTGCGCAGCCCAGCTGAACGGCGACACGTCGAGGAAACGGTAGCTGCCATACGACTCCGGACACGACACCACGACCCTTATGAGGAATGGGAGAAACAGGCGCGCAAAGATGCATTGGTGCGTGTTTCTCAATGATCGTGCGCTCTGGCTGGAATGCCACGACTGACGATGTGACCTTGCTAGCGCACGGCACGTAAAGAACAAGCAGAGATCCTTCTCGAGACGCACGAACAACGTGGGAGGAGAAGGGACCAGGACTTGCAGACCCTCGCTGCGAAACATGACCAACAGATGGCAGAAGTGCAGAAGCTGTTGTCGGCACTCAAGTTGAAACAGCAAACAGATCTAAATCAACTCAGGATACAGTTGAACGAGCAGGACAGGGCACAGCAGGAACGCATAGAACAAGTCATACGAATAGAGGAGGAAAACCATCGGAAGAGATTGGAAGCAGAGAGAAAGAAACGAGAGGAGGAGGAGCGTCAGAGGAAACGAGAGGAGGAAAAACGATTGGCCGAGGAGGAAAAACAGCGACAGGAGGAAGAACAGAGGCAGAAGCAGAAAGAGGCAGAAGAAGCAGCGCAACGAGCCAGGGACGAGGCCGAACGGGAAAAACGTGCCTCGTTGGCGGTGGCAGAAAAGAGGAGAAATGCCCTCGGTATGACCCTACCCGAGGAAGACTGGACTCGTGCCCGACAGACGCTCAAGGTAAGCGGTACCCTCGACGGACATTGCTGCGGAATCTAAGGGGCAATGTCGTAGAACCTTAAAGCTGGTCCAATGAAGACCGTCAAGGGCGACAAGGCGTTGAAGCAGCAATGGAGTGCTATTCGGAGACAAATCACTCCCAAGATAGGCCAACTCACACAAGACCCGGCCACTATCACGCGGATAGTGAGAGATTTCTTAAATTCTAGGGTGTCGCTTACGAACCTCTCATTAGACCAGCCAAATTTTCGAACTCGTCCATCCACAGCAAGGTCTCCCAGGACCTCTGTACCTGGCTTCACTTTCCTCTTTGGCAAAGGCAATATTACTGCAAGCGGAGACGGAAGTGACGGCAGAGAAGAAGAGTGCCATCCCTTTGGCACTCGTCGCCGCGAACCTTTTAGAGAGGTTGCCCGCCTTCCCCGACGTCTTCTTCGCGAAGCTTGTCCAGCGATCTGGCGGATGGCCGGTGCCTAGTGTCATCCCGTCGACCGATGCTGATGGTACTGCATGGGTGGAAGCAGCCCGCACGAAGGCCATGGGATACCGCGTGAGCAACAGCGAGCAAGAGTCGATGGGAGAGTATGTGACACGCATCTCTGGTATGATGCGCGTGTATTTCCTCGTGATGGCCGCCCCTGTTGCGAAACCACTGGACAACATGTTCCGATTACCCAGGTATTGGACGTATTTCGCTAGGATGATGAATGATGAGCGGTTGCTCTCCACCGCGGTCGCCGCGCAACTCTTATATGGTATGTACATTTGGAGACGACCATACTCATGACTGATCGGAGCACACAGCGGCGCTTGATGTGGGTGGAATGGAGGCGAAGCATATATGGGGGAAACAGTGGGTCAAGCTCCTCGAGCTCCTGTATGAGGCTGCCACAGTGGGTATTGGAGGTAAAAGTGACACCCTCCTGGGAGGTCAGACCCCTGAAGGCAAAGCTGCATGCGTCCGTGTCCAACTCGAGATCGAGAACATCGCCCGGAGCTGATAGTGGTACTGGCTTCGATAGAATCGAATACCTAGATCATCGGGTGGGACTATCACGCCACCGGTGGTTCTTAACCTTGAAAGGGGTGTTTTCCAATGGATCAGGGATTCAGCTGGGTGTTGAGTGATATCCATGTATGTGTACTATACCGAAACGACTATCCATCAGATGATATGGTGTGTATACGACCGTAAATGAAATCGGCGTGGTGCGGGGAAGCGTTTTTCATGTCCATTGAGCCACATCAAACTAGCCTCGTGTATGGCTTAACGCCTCAGGGGGTCAATTTTGGAGCGAGAAGACGAAGACAGCTTGGAGTCCCGTGCCAGGTGGCAGTAGTCCGCGATTCTATCGCCTTTATCTATGGGAGAATATGTGATAAAAAAAAGTGCTGCGAGGAGTACATGTTGAAGCAAGATTGCAGATGTCTCGTAAGGACCAAGGATGGACGATCCTCATACTCACGGGAGATTAAGTGGGTAGTCCAGATCATCGACGCCGCGAGGCAAACGCACCCCGATGTGCAACAGCCAAATGAATAGATAGGCGGCGACGACCAAATCGCCTGCCCAACGCTGAACCGTACGATGCGGAGAGTCGTATTATACTTTGACAGGGGAAGATTATATGGCATGTGCCAGGCACGGTTCGAGTATTCTTAAAATGTCCCAAGTGGCCGGCGGATGGGTGGACGACGGGCCGCCATCAGGATCAAGTCACTGTACCTATCAACGCTGCTAGTAGGTCTGTGTAGAGCTCACCGGAAATGGCCCGCATCAAAGAGTGATCAAATCACCTAGTGGAACGGGTTCGCGTCCAACGTGTCTCTCGGCACGGCAACGTTCAGCTCGTCCACACCACCCCCCATCGGATTATCGATAACGGATCGTCTCTATTCTAGAATGTAGAGATGCGAGAAAGGTGTAGCCGAGAGGAAATTAAACGAAATAAAAAGGGAGAAAGAGCTCCCATTGAGTTCTTCGTTCGTAATAACCCGCAAGATAACGAGACAATGGCTCTCGGGTGTGGTAATGGTAATCAACATGGGCATCTCCGACGGATGGGCTATCGGAGACCTCTCCGTTTTTTTTTTTTTCTTGAGCTGACGAAGCGTGTGGGAGGACAGAACGTTGACAGTAAAAGAGTGCGCAGGAGAAAACACGCGGCACGTCGGCGGCGGGGGGCTGTGCGCGATGCTTCGCATATGGGCGCCCCGAACACGACGAGTCAATCTGATGCCCTTTGCCCTAACCCTAAAATAGTACCATTGGAATAAAACAACACAGTCGAGTAAAATAAAATAAAATAAAATAAAATATCTCGAACTTGACAGATTCAGACAGATCTCGAAAATGCCAGGGTGCACGAGAAAAGGAAAGAAAATGGATCTAGAATTTGTGATACGAAGAGGATTAATCATGAATCGCTCGGAGTTAGTAAGTATGCAGCAGTGCCATTTGTTTGGTCCAACACAACTTTGATTAAAGTTTGGCGAGTCCGCCACTCTCGAATTTTCCGTCTCATGCTATTTATCCTCCACCATCCGCGTCAAGCGATCTCCCTTGTCAAAGATTTCCTTCTAGCAAACCTGGCAAGGGTTTCATCGCCTTGACCCTCATGCTGACGCTTAGTCCTGGTTCGGTCTGCGACGTGTGCGCGGAAGAGTTCGGCCCGCATTGCATCCCCCACTCCATTCCCTGCGGTAAGTTAATATTCATCCCCTTCCTCCCCACCGTGAAAAATTTCTGATGCCCCATGCCACATCCCAGGCCATGTCCTATGCTCCACTTGCTGCCACAAGATCGTAGAAAAGACGTTGCCCCGCCTCAAACCCGTCTGTCCTTTCTGCCGCGAACAATTCACCAGTGACGATGTCCGTCTTATCCGTATTGACTTCTCTGCAAGCGGATATGCCACCCCAAAGCGGCGGGGTGGTATGCAAGAGGCCCTGGATACTTCCTTCTACCAGGCGGCACCTCGTTTCCCGATCGTCGAGTCAGGCTTCTCCCGCACACGTGCCGAAGCTCGCCGTCTCGAGGACAAGGTCGCCGCCGTGGCCGCAAAAAAATGTTCAGTCGAGGAGGTCTCCACTCTTCACAAAGAACTCCAAGAGTGGTTGACGCATGACGAAAAACAACAAGATGACCAGGTCCGTCGGACTCCATCCCCTCTACCCAGCTGCGGAATTTTTTTTTCTGACTCATTCCTCAGGTTTCCTCTCTCGCTCTGAGCGCTGCGCTGCTCAGAGCTATCCTTGTGAACCACTTCGCTCATTCCGAAGTTACAAAAATGGCCAAGTCCGTCGAGGCCACTCTCAAAGGGAAGCTGGACGACATGGAACTAACCGTGACAAAGTTGGAAGCTGAGCTTAAACAGTACGTCCTCCATTCTATTGTTCCATTTCACCACCTGATCCTTTCTATAGACAGGTAAATGGTTCTCATTTCACCGGGTAAATTTTTTTCCTAACGTTGACTCGCATAGCAAACCCTTTATACCCAAAAAGTACAAGAATGTCAATCTCTGCGCGCAGAGATTAGTCGCGCGGCGCTCAAATCCGCCACGCGCTCGATTTCACCTACGCGCTCCTCTTCTGCCGCCCCTACCATGGTCAGTGAGGCTCGTCGTCAGTCCGTTTCTTCGTCTGGTGCATCCGTATATGGCGCTGTTCCCCCTATGCCTCCTATGCCCCCATCCACTCCTACGCCAGTGTCGCGCTTTACCTCTCACCACATGCGCAGCGCCTCTGTTTCTCCCAACTCCAGACCTGTTACACCTGCACGAACGATGACTCCTGCTTTCCGTCACGAGACACCCCTCCGCTCCTCTAACCTTCGCCCCACCTCTCCTGTGCCACCTTCCAAACCTCGGACTATGTCTATCTCCGCTACATCTCCCCAAAAAATTCACCGCTCCTATTCTGATGAATCAGATAGAGAAGTGATCCATGAACGTTGGATGCCTAACCCTGATATTGCGTATAGTCCTCCCAACGGCAAAACAATCAATTATCCATACGCAACACCCGCCGCCCGCTCCCGTTCATCAGGTTCCAACGCAGCCTGATACCACCGCATCTCCACATAGACTTTTGGTTTCTCTTCGGATTTCATGACAGCAGTCTCCGGACTACTATCCTAATATCTCTCTTATTGCTATCTTCGGTCTCGTCTTGATGCGCCTATTGTTTCTCTCTAGTATCTGGTCTCTTTTTCGCCTCTCTAATTCTTCGTCTCGCTCATCCTCGTCTCTCTCATCTCTGGTGCTTAATCACTCATCTTTTTCTTTCTGCTCCTCCTTGCGTCGACCCACCTTTTCTGCTGTATCGTATATTATCTCCTTCTCTTCTCGTCTGGGCTGTTGGATGGATTTCTCAGCCACGTCTCGTTCCATTTTCCTGTTACTTATCGCCTTTGATCTTTCACACCGCCAAGGAGGGCGTTTTCTAGCGCCGTTGGTCCAGCAGTCCAATATTCCTGTAGCATTGCATTTCCCCTGCTTTCTTGTCTCGTCATATTCACATTCACGCGATTCATTCACGATCACCCTGTTTGCAGATTTATAGATTTCTGCATTCTACGGATATTCACGACTTTGGTACATGATTTTGATTACGAACACTATAGACGAATGTCATTGATGACCTTTTTGCTTCCATTTTGTACCATCGCTCGGATCCCATGTTCCGTACATTCGGTACTTATCCTGCGCGGATCATCTTGGACAATGAAATTTCCGACCGGTGAATACGAGTGTTAGTTCAGAGCCTGCGTCAGCTGATCCAGATGACATCTTACTGCGGACGTCCACCTGTAACGCGTTTCGGATTGATGATGCGTCACTCTCTCGTCTCGATCTGCCTGTCGCGTCCATCATCACGCTAATACCACAGCATGGAACCCCTGAATCATGACGAGAGGATGCTTGCGGCAAAGTAGTTTACATCCTTTCACATGCGCACAGCATGGCAATCATCCCATCCAAGATGGCGCATTTTCCAATTGTGATGCCATCATTCGTTCGGCACCGCACACGAATCGCGCGCCGCATCGTGTGCTTCTCTCGTCATGGCGTACTACTACTGTATGTAGAATCATTGGAAACGTTTGAAACGCCGATGCCCACGACACTCTGTATGCACGGCGAGTATCAGTTCGGTGTCAGTATTGTCTTTAGTGGGAACGATACATAATCGTTTCAGAATCAGGCCTTCAAAGAATAATGAGAACTTGGAACACGGAACATGGGAAGGATTTGAATTTCCGGAACGCGGTGCGGTATGTACACGTACATACGTACGTTGAGAGTTGAGGGCGACGGGGCTGGAAGGTTAGGACGAAGATAAAGGGCTCGTGGTGTGAACGGCGTGCAGGCCACGTTGTCTCTGATGCGAAACCGCGGGTGGACGGGGAGGTGCTCCGAGACTGGCAATGGCATGGCGCAAACGTTGACCACACGTGTTTGTGACGCGCCATGACGCATACGGGTGTGATATTAGAACACAAACACTCCAGGGGGCCCTCCTTTCCAAGTGGTCCGACGGGTTTGAATGTGGGTCTCCCAACTGGTGAAAGCGTGTTTTCGATCCTGACACTAGAAGGGGATGGTGGTGTTTCCATATTTCGATGCACAGGCCCATCGATCGCGTGGAGCATGCCAATTCTATCGAACTACACATAATATCGCTGGTTGTGAGTCCAGTTCGATCGACTCATCCGACACTGCCTCTATTCAGTGCGTGTTTCCTTCTACCTCAAAGATCGTCCAAAATCGATACGATTGTCCTATCTATCGTGTGTCTCGAGGCCCCTGACAACGAGGCGTAACCCTGCCTCGAGGCTCCAGGACGGTGTTCTGGAGGACTGCCAGAATGACTTGATTGACGTAACGAGTCTTCTATCGGTTATCTGTCTTTGCGGTGACCCTATATCCAAGTAAAGTATACATCCCTGAACTGTTGAGTGTGAGTTGGTGATAAGCAGCAGGTGCAAAGTTATGCCAGTCAGAGTATAGTCTCTGTTACTGTATTAAGAGCGGGTAGGTCGAGCGGTCGATCGCGGATACAGTTGGCGCGACGGGATTGTCTCGGGACGATGACTCGGTTGATGTTCGGCTACCGTAAACACTCGGTATGTTCTGGATGTTTACTCAGGTTCAGGTTCGGGTGCTCGAGGGAGGATCGCGGGACGTGTTTCAAGCAATTGCAATATGTCCCGCAACACGGTATCCCATTTCTGCGTCTTATCGTTATGAGCCCGCTTGGCTCAGGCTCTATGATAAAAAAGATCTCGCGCATAAACACAAGCGGTACATACGTATACGATTAGATATCCGACGGGGCGGAGATGACGGGCGGCGATGTTCGTGCGTCATTTCCGCAAGGTTCTTGAGTCGTGAGTAACATATGCCCCCTCCTCCTCCTCATTTCGATGGAGCCCGCGCCTCGTCGATGCAGCGTGTCGGTAGGGTCGCTGAACCGTTTTTGTGTTAGGCTTCCTGCTTCTTGGACCATCTTAACGCTTGGGTCTGTGTTCAGGATTCGGGGTGACACCTGACTGTTGTTGAAGGCGCATGGGGGGTTCGATGTCAAAAAGGACAGTGGATGATCGGAGGGCTCGCTTGCTTTCGCATGCGAGATGGCTGCAATATTCGCGTTTGTGGTATGTGCAACTTGCCGGATGACCGCGGAGACTCGAGGTATCCTGTGCCGGAGTTTACAAGGTTGTGCCTATCCAAGTACCATTCGGGCCTACGTAGCTGATCAGGGCAGAGGCGCTCGCTAAAGTCATAACAAGAGTCCACCAGCGATAGCCTGCCAGGGGTCTAGCCAGCCGACGGTCCCCTACAGACGAATAATGCAAAATGGTCGACGTTGGCTGCTACGTGAGGATATGTTTGATGACACGATAATACTACAAATAACTGTACAGCATCGATTTCGGGTGGAACACGAATCTCCTCGTATGGCACTCCCCTTCCTTGCCCTAGGCGATGACCTGAGCAACGTGTTTGGGCTACAAGCAGAGTAACATAATCAGTGTACAGATCGGGATGGGTGTGGGATGGGATGTGCTACTGACGTTGGCGGAGAGGCCGAGTGCACTAGCGATCAAGTTGAATTCCTGCTGAGTAGGCTTGGCTCTGCCCGTCGAGACTAGAGGCGAGAGTACAAAAAAGAAAAAGAAAAGCGATATGATGAACGGGATGATCGTTGCTCCCGATTGACAAGATCACGTACTTTCCTCGGCACGCTGCGCAGACAGGCCGGTCGAGCTTGCGAGCTTGGCATAATCGTACCCTATCAGAGGTTGAATTCAAGATCTGTGTGTGCTGAGTAAGACGGGATGCGGCAAGGCGCACCTTTGGAAGCCAAGGCGTTGGCAAGAGCGGAGCACTGAGCAGTCGACATGATGAAGATGTGAGTGTGGTCTGGTGTGGGGATAGGATTGCTTTAGAGCGCTATTTATACGAAACTGGGGTCAGCAGACCAGGAGAGGTGAACAGATAAGCACCGATGCCAGAGCTAATAGTAGCTGCCACATCACGCCGTCATTGATGGCGGCCGCGTCACGTGCGACTCATAGGAGTGGTCAAGCCCTTGACAGAACAGCGTGTAAACTGGTGGTATGCGTTGCCAATGTATCAGGGGCTTGTCCAGAAACTTTGAAAAGAAATAATATTCTTTGTTTGATCCTTGAAAGGCACCAGAGTTCATCAGAGTAAGACTTCAGCAAACGTCACGTGACGTCAGAGATAGTGCGTGACAAATATATTATGTAAGTGGTGTGTCACACCACGTGACGTCACTATTTTAGTTGGCGCGCGCCACATGCGACTTGTAGGAGTTATCAGTTGCTGGCAGAGTCACGGGCGAGTTTGTGGTATGCAATACTTGAGATTGTTCGAAACTTTGAAAAGAACAGGATTTGTATCATCGCCTTGCCGACGTGAAAGCAATTGGACCTCAAGATATGGTTGGGGCAATATATTTGTGTTTGTTTGGCATCGCTTTGTCCTGTGGAGAGTTGGGGTGAAGCCATCTACACTCAGTGTCAGTCAACGCCTGTACGCTTCAAGCCTCATCAAATGGTACGTATTCAACACTGTAGATTGTGGGACACGTCGAGACATGCAGCTGTCTCTGTTTCCTGTTGATCCGGTGGGGATTTCGTGATGGATGACGACGCTGACTGTTGGATGTCTACAGCCTCCAAAGAAGAAGGTCGCCAAGGAAGAAACCACCGTCTCACTCGGTCCTCAAGTCGCCGAGGGAGAGCTCGTTTTCGGCGTTGCCCACATCTATGCCTCGTTCAACGACACCTTCGTCCATGTCACTGACCTGTCGGGTAGGGAAACCATCTCCCGTGTCACTGGTACGTCGTGTTACCATCCCCATTAAACCAGCCATCATCTGAACCGTTTCAAAAGGTGGAATGAAGGTCAAGGCCGATCGTGACGAGTCTTCGCCATACGCTGCCATGTTGGCTGCTCAGGATGTTGCAGCACGCTGCCGTGAAGTCGGTATCACTGCCCTTCACATCAAACTCCGGGCTACTGGTGGTACCGGCACAAAAACGCCCGGCCCCGGTGCACAGAGCGCGCTCCGTGCGCTTGCTCGTGCGGGTATGCGTATCGGCAGAATCGAGGATGTGACACCGATCCCCACCGACTCTACAAGGAGGAAGGTAATGTTCCATGCAAGGATCATCCTCGTTGCTGGGTCCGCTGATCACGGTTTTGATAGGGTGGTCGTCGTGGTCGTCGTCTGTGATGTCGTGTGGTTATGTTTCTATCCGCATGTGAATGCCATGATAAAAATGCGTGTCGTTGCATGTACTCTGGTTGTAATCAATGTCGCTGATCGACGCGCATCAGGTGTTGTCTGAAACACCTGCCCCGCGGTCGTTCGTCTTTTCTGTGCTAAAAAGGGAATGAGGGTGAGAGCACGTAAAGCTACAATCCTCGCCATTCTTGCAGGCGGGAGGAAATCAAGGAGTGTCATGTGTTGGCTCCCCACTTTAAGGACCCGCCACTGATGGCACCCTTCCCTTACAAATAACCAATGGCGGGTTTCTACTTTGAGGTGTATGCCATGGGACAAGAAAATGTACCTCAAGACGGACCAATTGTCTTGCTAAAGTTTTTACCCCTATTAGACTCTGTCCCTTGTTGGACGCGCTCATTACCCAGAGCCATAACACATCACCCCGAAATAATGGATATCGCGGCACAGTGGTTCTTTAGGCTCGGATATTCGGCGGCATTACAAGCAGAGTTGTTCAAACCCACCTCCGTAGTACTGGCGGGGGGTGAAGTGGTCGGAGTGTTCAAGAGGGGAGTTATATGGAACCTGCCATCGAACATGTCAAGGCTGTCTAAAGGAAGTGGGGAAGGATTTGATGATCTTTCCAGCTGCGATCGTTCGTCTACACCGACAAATCCTGGTACCAGAGTCGGCTCTGTCTTTTGCAGCCCTCGCCTTATGTTCGTGCTGGTCCAGGTCCTCGTATGGTGAGCCTTCACCCGTTTCACTGATATTTACATCAATGCAGTAGGCTCCCGGAAAGATACGGAAACCAGATACGCACCAATGCCCTCACCGAGCTCAACTTGGAAGATGACGACCGCGTGCGTGCAGCCATAAAGAAAATCACCGGAGAAATCTGCCAACGACTCAAGGAAATGAAAATCAATGCTCCGGATTCGGATGGCTTTTCATAGAATGAACCAACGCAAATTAATTGATTATTCCCAATAGCGCAAAAACAACGACAGAACTGGCTTGAAGGGAAGATCCCAATCTCGCCAGGCATGTAAGAGTATCACAGACGTGAGCTTTGCAGCTTTCCGCTGGGTATGTGCTTGACGTCATGTCTCCAGTCTCGTTGAGCTTCTCTCAGATGAGGGTCAAAGAATTCGCAACACGAAACAATCGCTTGTCAAATATCTCGGATTGTTACAGTAGCTTTATCCTTTGCCTAGAGTAATCATTTCTTCATTGAGCACAACCATTCCAACTGTCCCGATTGAGAACGTAACGGTACTCTGTCACCTGTGCAAGACGTTCCTCCACCCGAGTGTAATCGTGATCGTGCCAATGTTAGTTCGCCACTATCCTGTATATATCGCCAACTGGCTCGCTGCCCGATTTCTGACGAAACCCAGTGAAGAAGAAGCAAAGGCACAATTCAACGCCATCTTCGGTGGTCTTGGCATGGTTTGTCGTATGACATAGTCATCCGGATGGTGTTCAATGCATTCATGCATGTTGGTGGAGAAGACAGGACTACATGGTCGGTTAAAATGTTTCCTCTACTATCGGCGTCCGTCAAGATACTGGCCGGTATTATTTCACCGATATCAAATTATTTGTCGGAGGCAATACTGGTAGTGTACTCGCGACCACCTTCTCCAGCTGATAATCCATCAAGCGACGAACAGGTGCAGCTGTTGGCGCGGTTACCAGAACGTTCAACGGAAGGCCAGTGTACTAACCCGCCACTTGTCAGCGCCACGAGGCTCATCAAACGGTTTTTTGCTGCTCGCCTGGATGCTGTTGATGTCGTTAGGAGGCTAGAAATGTGTCAAAGGACACAAGAAGGAAGCTGGGTTGGGGAGAAGGACGAACGACAAGACCTACCAAATAAGGATGATGACTAAGCAGGAAGGGTTTGCGAGAACCCTTACACCTGACGAGTTGAGGACCTCGCTGTTTGCACGTTTATGCTATGTGGTGATATCAGCCTCGACGGCCGTTTCTGGTTTCAGTTCTTCAGTTTTCGTATTTGCTATGCTCGTGGTTCACCCCGCTAGCCTCTGTGATGTCTGCCTGGATCCATACATTATGTCCGCTGAACCTGCTAATTCACCGCACGCCATAGCGTGCGGTCATATTTTCTGTCTCACGTGCGTACTCCCTACAGGACACCTTGGATCGTTCCTAACACACTGTGCTTGGCGCTCAGATGTCTCCGGAATCTCTCCCCGAGTGCATGTCCACTCTGCCGAAAAGCGTTCCACCCCGGCCGTGTCAAAAAACTGCATGTGGCAGGTCCGCCTGACCTTGACGGTGCTGCCGAAGCAACGATCGAAACAGAAGCTACGCAACTCCTCCAGCGTGTTGCGCTCGTGTCTGGCGAGGACATTCCTGATGTCGAGATTATCGAGGTTGTCACCGAAGTCGAAGAATGGCTCACCAACAACTCCGCTGATGACGATTCTGTGAGTGTGGATGCATTCTCCTATAGTTGAACGAGGTCACCGAGCTCGAGCTGTCCCTGGGGCCACGGGGACATATTGGCGGGTTGACCTGCGTCCTTGGACCCGAGTTATTCCGACCCTGTTTGACGACGTTCTCACATATCCCACGAGTTAGCATCGACCACTGCGTACCGCCCTGGCCGCTCTCCAACGATACAAGGCATTGCAAGAGCGCAATGAACGAGAGTATGCAGAGTATCGTCGCGTTCGCCGCGAGTTGAAAACCTATCGACGCAACGCTCATCAAGACTCAAAGACGTCTCGCGCAGTGGAAGAAAGCCTTTTGAGCAGGATTAACGAGATCGAGAGTAAACATGCGTTGTAAGAGCCTCCCGTCGTCCCATCTATATATGGAGGTGGTGGCGCTGACCCACTCGAAAACAGGGAAGTGAGTCAGGGCAATTGTGAACGAGGGCAAGGCTCCGCTCGACTCACTCATGTTTTTCAGTTATCTCGGCTCCATGCCGAGATTGATTCTCTCCGTGGTGACGCCCCGCAGCCTTCTCGTAATATTTCTAATCCCCTCCCCCCACCACCTGAACCGTTGCCTCTTGACCGATTTCCCGCCTTCGCCAGGCCAGGTGCGGCCGCGGATACATCCGATCCTCTCCTAGCCGCAGTACCGTATCCTCCACCTCCTCCGAGGGTACAACCCACCACCACCGCTACCATCACCAACGGCTACCCGCCGGTCACCAATTATGCCGGAACGTCACATGCTCAGTATGTACCCCCTGCCCAGATTACCCAACCACTCGTTCCACGTGCACGGCACGCCGAGGTTCCGCATGTAGATGAACGGAGCAGAAGACCCTCAACCCAGGAAGTCAATGGTATCAACCATCCTCAAGCGGAGGGGAGACCGCATGCGGAATCCAGTCGTATGGGTGCTGCTGAGGCGAGGTACGCGAGCACGGATGGAAGATCACAAATCGTCACCGCTCTGCCGCAGGCCCGGCGCGTCGTCATACCCCCTTCTCCAGCCCCAAGCTGGGCACACCACCCTCTCGTCGAAGAAAGGAGGTCGGACGAGGAACGGGAGGTTGAAGATGTTCGCCCGAGGGCCCGCACGAACGGTACGAAAGGCATCATCGGCGGCGGCTCTGAGGTGGACCCACGGCCAACCGTGGATGCGCGTCTCGCGTCTGCGGAGGCGTACATCCAAGGCTATGGTTCTGGCTACGACTCCGGATTCCAGATCGCCAGCGAGCCCAGTTCTTTAGCGCCATCGTCGTATGGAAGCGACCGATCAGATCGAGTACCTGGGTTTCCTGTGCAAGAGTCTCCTGACGTGCCAATTGGTGGCTTAGGTTTGATGGGGGTGCCACAACCGATTGCGCCGGGGACAGTGTCGACGCCTGATGAGGACGCTACACCAGTGAGCCGAGCCAGGCGGCTTACCAGGAGGAATACGACTCAGGCCGTCGACATGGAGCGATCGGCGCGGAGGTTAGGTGATCAACCACTTCTTGATATGCCGCCTCATGGTGGCGGCCGGAGAGCCCCTGTGCAGACGATTGACCAGGTTCTCGGCGTCCGTCGTACCGTGACTGAAGGTGCATTGCGTCGTGGGGCCAATGGCACTGATGACGCGGCGAGGCGCCGCAGAACCATGGGCGGGGTTGCTGTGTCACTCGCAAGAGAGAACGAAAGCCCAAGGAGCGAGACCACGTGGGGCACGGTACAGACATTATCCAGGGACAGCATCAGCATCAGCGGAGGTAGTATGGGCAGCCTTGGTTTGCTCGTCGGACTTCACAATGGTGGGGTCAGGGGGCAGGGAAGTGTTGCTGGTGAATCGTACATAGGACGCGAGGACCTTGGCGATAACGTTACTAGCGAGGAAGGGGAAGACGATGAGACGGAAACTCCTATCATTACAGGCAATTTACCTGGCTCGGAATCGGACGTATCGAGCTTGGGCCTTATCAGGGAGGATGAAGGGGACTACACAAGCTCACGCAATGGCCACGTTGCGGAGAATGCGACGCCGCGTCACCGGTCCACATCCTACTCAGAGAGAACTCCACAGGCGCTAGAGACAACGCAAGATCATCAACCGCGTCGTGTGAGAAGGAGCGAAGGGATGGGCGACCACCGTCGCCACGCGTCACAATCAAGTATCACGGAGGTTTTGCGTCCTGACAGCCGCAGGGTTGTCAACGCCTCTGATATCACTAGCACCAATGCGCTATCTCTGCATTTTGATGCCTCGTTTCCGACGCATGACTACCAAGGTCATACGTTTTCAGCTCCGTCTGGACCTGAAATCTTTGCACCCACACCGATTGTCGGTGGTCCCAACATTATACACTTGTGGGCTAATCGTGCATGAATAGAGCTAAGCTTTCGGATATTCCATCGCTAACTTCTTGCACTTTTTTTTTCTTCTCTTTGTGATAACCATAAGTATAGACGCTCATCGTTTACTCCCTCCCATGTTGTGGAATCAAGGATCGTTGGTATTTGTGTATTGTTATGTTTGTTTTAGTATACAGCAGTTATCTCCTTGGGATATTCTTTGCCGTCTGTTGTTATTCCTGGAACGAGAACGGGAGGAGCTCGAGGTTCATTGACGCTCATGCATGGATGAATTAATGGTGGTTCTGCTCCAAGATGGTCCCTTGATGACAATCCAGGCCCCTCCATGCACTACAAATCGGAGCAAATGAGACCACGAGGCTCCCCTCGGTGTAATTGGCGGCCAGACCCCCTTGACAGTAGAACTACCCAGTTCGTGGGAACCGGCTGCTTATCCAGCCTGATCTCGAAGACGTGCGCCATATCGGCCAAGCATGTTCGGGTGGCGTGATCATCGATAAGGATTCTTGTTTTCCGTCTTTAAGGCTACCATTTGGGAAAACATTTTCGAGATTCCACACATGAGCCAAGTTCTGGGTTGTCTGGCGGTGGTTCTTCTTTCCGACAGATTATGAGTGTTCTCTTCTCTTTCTTTGCTTCTTCTCACTCGTTGGTCCCCAGCGCCAGGGACCGGGAGTGCTGTCATCCCGTTGTGACACTCCGCGATCGGGGGGTGTTCGACACGGATGATTTGGCAGTACCGATCGACGGAATGCAATAGATGACAAGACATCCGATAAGCTCGCGTTTCTTTTACTCTCATATTTTTTATTTGGTCCCGATAGCACGAACTTGTCTTGTTCCATCCGTCTATTGAACACGAGCAACTTTTGGCGCATACCAACGACCATAGAAACGGGTGGGGGAAACGATTCAAATCAGCGAGCGGTGTGCCACCCGCCACTCAAGTGCTCATGGTTGTGCCTATCTATGATGCAGCCGCATATACCATCTGCTTTGCTTACTTGATAATCCGATACGCTAGAGATAAGCCTCCGATGGGAAGTTTGTGGAGAAAGCGTCTTTCGCTGCCGCAACACGATGCACAGGGATCGTGAGACCGGTTCGCTGATGTGACGGTCACTCGCCCAAGTACCGGGCTGATTACACCCCAACGCCTGTTTCCCAAAAGAAGAGACTTTCTGTTCGAAGCTTTGGTAGGGTGTGTTCGCAGCTTAATCAGTTGTGCTGTGGATCGTCGAGGGGGGTTTGAAAGGTTGAAAGGTGTGTCAAACTTGTCGGCTATTTGGCTAGGATTCATATTTCGTATAGGCGGATCTGGAACGCGGACAGGAGACCCTGCCGAAGATTCGATCAAGTACTGCGTGATCCACTTGGGATCTGCAGACGCCTAGAGGGATAAGACTCGCATCTCGCGCTGGTTCACGTTGACGTCTTGTTGAGGTCTGGAGCGTTGGAAAGAGGTGACGAAGGTCCACGTCAGAGGGCGAAGGGGGGAAGGAAAGAACACAGGCGGAGAGACGGCAATAGCACATGCTATAACTTGAATCTGTGGGGAAACCGGTACCCCAAGGCCCTGCGGCCATGCAAGCTAAGTAAAGCTGGAATCAAAGAAGTCGCCTCTGGAAGATCCGAGGCGACATCAGATAGTCCAACGCGCTCAAATCAGGTCTGCCACCAGATACGTGTGTTTTGCTACATTTGCTCGCATGTGAAGTCCATTGCCGCGATCGCAGCGGAAGGATCCGGGGAGGTGTTTTTGAAAAGTAATTGACCATCCCCGAGACATGATGAGTCCCGATACGCTCCATTCCGTCCGGAGATGGTATACGGTAACGAAGGGATCGAGAATGTTGTCTATTCAGGGGGAGAAGCGACGATGTTCTCCGGGAACAACGCCGTTCCGCAGCGTGCTAATGAAAGGATCAGACTAGACAATAGCGCAAGCACAGAATCGGCACGTTCAACAGCACCGCCCACCTGATCTTTGTCCACCTGATCATGGTGGCAACGTCGCCCAAAACTGTCCGGCGTGGGGTCGAGAAACTCCCGGATCCAATCACGTGTCACACGGGAAGAATTTTCAGTGACGTTACCTCGAGTCCAAACCATAGATCCGTACAGCAAGCTCGTTCGGCGGCATCGTAGACAACGTGTAAGTAGGACGAGTTTGTTTGCACCGTCCGTGTACAGCAAGGGACACAGGATATGCTGCTCGTTGTGCGGCATGCTGGAAACACGAGGGCAATAGGCTCGGCCCGAGGGGTAGGCTAATAATGCAGGGAATAGATTCGTGAAAGGCAACTATTGCCAACTAATGTGGCAAAATCCAGATTAAAATTTCCCTCATTAACTGGTCGTGCCTCCCAACGGGAAGGGATTTTCCGAGACCATGGCCATATGTCCCCCCGTTATCCCAGAAAGCCCGAAATGAATTTGGTGTGTTGAACTGAGTTCAAATGGCTTTATCTGTCACATACCCAATTTCTGATACAACGGGTTACAAGTATGTAAGGCGCTTCGATCTCACGTCGCGTAACGGCCTCGTGCCTGCCTTATAATGTTGCCAGAGGCCCAATGTTGTAAATGCCCATGTCCGGTGCTTGCACCAATCCAGGCCAACACGCGCACTTGGCCAGGCTGTAGAGCCGCTTGTTCTTTATATCCGTTGCTTCGCCGTTGGTTCTTCTTTTCCAACTCTTGAGAGGGTCCTTAACCAGTCCCTTTCGCTCTCGATCATGCTGGTGGTTGGTCAAAACTCGACATGCGACATCTGTCTCGAGTGCTACACCAGTGGGGCTAACGTGCCCCATGCCATCACGTGCGGTCATGTCTTTTGCCAAAAGTGAGCCCACTGCCCATTGTGTCGAGTGACGATCGAGAGGTATCGACTGAACACACATGTTAGATGTCTCGACCATCTCATGCAGCACAAGTGTCCCCTCTGTCGCGAGCGGTTCTCACCCCGTGACATTCGAAAGCTTCACGTGGACCGTGATCCCTCCACGACAACCATCGAACAGCCCTCAGAATCCGTGGTGGTGGCACCGCAGATTGACGATGAGTCTCAACGTCTTCTCGACGATATTGCACGTATCGTTAAGGAGGGCGGGAAAGTCAACGAGATTCGGAGGGTCATCGATGAATGTAGGGCATACTACAAGTCACAGCCCGGGAATCAGGTAATTTTTTTTCCACTGTTTCTGATCCCTGAGCGAACGATATCATGTGTCCTTCTCCAGTATACTCCCGTCAGGGTCAGTTGCCTTCTACTACATAATCTGTTAGAGGCGCAGAGAAAACTGGTCGTTCAAGCGGATCAGATACGTGAAGCAACCGCTGCACGTGACGAAACACGCGATCGCTTGACGTCAGAACTCGAAGCGGCACACCTCAAGTACGAGGACTTGGAACGCACTAGCCGCGATGAGAAAGAAACCGCGCTTGTCATTGAGAAAAGTCTCAGGGAGCATTATGATCAGATGAATGGTTTTTGGAAAGGGTGGGTATTCCGTCATGATACCTTATCTTTGGCTGACGTCTTAGTTACAGCCAAGTAAGTAGAGCCATTTATCTTCGCGTTATCCGCCTAAGGACCCATTTTTAGATGGAGTCTGTAAATCAAGAATGTCGGTCTTTACGTGAAGAACTCGATCGATTCCGTTCGAGTGGGACGACGGCCCCACCTCGAGCGGTAGGGCTTCAGTATTTCTACAGGAACGAGTCAAAACGCTCCTATTCGGGAAACGAAGACCTGACTTTGTCTCAGGAGGAGACGACCAAAGGCAAAGTCATCGATGACGAGTATGACTTCCATCTCTCACCTCTTACAGAGGTTGCTGTTCCGTTGATTTCAACCGCGCCTTCCTTGATGGCTCTTGCCGATGACTTTGATCAGGAGGAGATGATAAAGGCAAAGCGAGTCAAATCACCTATCCAAGAGGAGCCAGAGCTAGAGTCTGAACTCGAAGATTCCGGCATCGCCACAGTGAAGGCGTTTCCATTCCCTGCACACCTTCAGCCACAAACGAACAAGGTAGAGCCCATACCCATACCCTCTCGGACCCCGCCTTCTCGCCAGTCGAGCGCCATGGCCATGTCGATTACTGCTGATCCATGGTCATCATGTATCTCCGGTTCCAAGCCACGAGATGACGTCGTCATGAGCAGCCGACCCCCATCTCCCACCCGTCGCCATTCTTCGGATCGTCTGGTGATACAGCAAGGTCCCCGTCCCAGCAAGGACACCTACGCGCGCGAGATGACGGATCTCAAACGACGGGATTCTACCGAGATGGTGACCAAGGACCCACTCGTGTCAAAGCTCCACGACATCCTCGACAGTCCTAGACCCGCATCGTCACTTCATGGACACATGCAACACCGCGCGGATTTCCCGGAGCCAACGCTCCCGCGACCTACCTCGCGTCTAGCGACCCCCTCTCGCCCATCTTCTACTGCACAACTTCCTGGCTCCTCATCGACGTCGATTGCACATTACCCGGATGACCCTTATGGTGGGCCCGACCGGAAGCCGCTGGTGCGTGCCAGCGACGTAGCGATGCAATTGGAGAAGGAGAGGCTAGAGAGGCTGGAGAAAGAACGTCGTCGTCTGCGCGAAACATCCTCGTTTTCCAACTCACTCAAGGACGCTACGAACGTTCCGGTAGATGCCTATCATCTCACCCGCCACAGGTCCATGGGTGGCGGCAGGACCAAGAACACATACCATGTTCCCGCCGAGACGTTTGTGTAATCGCCCCGGTTGTGGTTCCGAGTCATCGTCGCCGGATGTTTTTTCTTTTTTTTTTCCCGCTCCTCTGATGGCGATGATCACCTCCGAGCACGTCGTTTTTTCAAACATTCGGACATCCTTAGAACGCAATGGAAAACTCTTTTTTGTTTTCATCATTGGCTTTCTCCATCATGTTTATGCAGGCTTTAGCTCGACCGAACGCGCTCGGTTTCGGGCACGGCCGAGTAATGTATGTAACGTAATCGCGATACCTTGTAACCTTGGGCGTGTGGTGTGTTGACAGTGTTGTTGCTCGTCGTAGGTCGGCTGTTGAGTGCTGAGCGACGCGGTGTGCGTATGTACTTTTTTAGTTGGCTTTGAGCGTGTACGATTTGGGTTACCCACCTCTCCTTGTCTTATATGTAACAACTCGTTGTCTGTTTGTCGGATTATATCGACGCCGGCTGAAGTTCTCATCATGTTCCATTCGAAAGAAGTTGTGGCGTTTGAATGACTTTACCGGCGTCTAGTGGAGTTGGTAACTTGGATACGCGCTGAGCGGCGCGGGCGGACCAGCGTAAAGTCAGAGTGTCAACAAAACCTACTTCATCCTGGATGCATGAGCTAGTTCACATGGGGGGCGTACACATCAGCACAGACCACTAAAATGCTACAATAAGAAGGGTCCGAATCAACCAAAAACGAGGCATCACTAATCACCGCTTACGCTGCACACCGCAGCGCCGCCCCACAAAACTGAGCCACCAAGATGTACAATAGAAACAAGGCAACCAATACTGACAAGGCCATAATCTTGCTATTCTTCCACCACATCTGCCGTCGTACCGTTCGGGCACCGCGTCGGAACGCGGTCGCTTGTGTAGCCATATTGTCGGTTTTGTCGACGAGGAGCTCGATGCGTTCGCCACGGCTGAGAATTTGTTCGACGTTTTTGACCATGATGTCTTTGACGTGGCTGAGTTCTGCTTGGGCGCGTGCGACTTCGTCGACGGGTGGGGAGGTGTTGTAGGTGTGCATGAGGGAGGCGATCGTGGGTGAGAACGAGCCTTGGAGGCCGTATGCCGGCGTGGAGGTCACCGCGGCCGAGGACGAAGAAGGAAGTTCGGTGAACTGCGTGATGTCATGTGTCAGTAGCGGATTGCGGGTTCGGCGTGGGGAAGGGAGACGGGATCAAATACGACAGGCACGACATACCTTGCGTTGCAAATCGACCAGGAACGCAAACGGTGTTTTACTGTACTCCGTGACGAACCAGATTCATCTATCCTCGTGTGTTTATTTGGAGGTGGGAGAAGCGTACTTACCGTCCGGCTGCATCGTCTGCCATGACGAGGTAGACGAAACCACCTTCGGAGATGTAGTGAAAGAGGTATTGGTCCCAGACATAGGTGAGTTTGCTGTCGTTTGGAGGTATCTTTGATAAGATGGTTTGGGTCGCTGCGATAGGGATCTTGATGAATGAAGGAAGGAAGAGATAATTAGAGGGACGTGCCTTGTGTAAAGTCTCGTCCGCCAGGCTCCTGGTATTCGGCAAGCACGACGGAGCCTCGTGCAACGAGTGCAGTCAACTAAGAGCGAGGTATGAGGATGTTCTGCATCCAAAAAGGCGAAGTCTTCTACGCACCAGAGACATTGATGATGAGCTATAGCGAATAATGAAGGCCAAGACTGTGCATGTAGAAGGCTGACTGGCGGTGTATAGTGGGCCAGAAAAGGAAATTCCGATGTCCCTTGTTTGTAAGAGTTCTCACGGCCCTTCCACGACAACACTTGTGAAGCGCACTCCACCTGAACTTGTCCAACTTCAAAACCATGGTACGGGTCCCGCAAGTTTGTTGTTCTTTTCCTCACTGACGGATTCGACACTGTACTTCATCTAGTCCGACTCAGACGCCTCGACCCGTGCCAATAGCCCGTCGAATGGCAAGGTAAACGCCGTCGCCAGACCCCCCGGTGCTCAGATTCGGTATGTGGACGGCAGGAAATTTGTCACTGGCGAATACACTGAGTACGCCTTCTTTTGACCGCAGTCGACGTGCGGCTGGTTCACAGGTGTCAAAACCCAACTCGACTCGCGCAGCGGGTGCAGGTGGTTCTTCGGGGACAATGCTCAAGCTTTACACGGACGACTCACCGGGACTTCGAGTGTACGTGTTGTCTTATGACATGGCGGTATGCATGCTGATGACTTTTGTCAGTGACCCTTATGTTGTCCTCATTCTTTCGCTCGCTTTCATTGGCTCCATCTTCTTCCTACACATTTCCGCTAAAATTATACGGTCGTTCACCAAGTAATGAATTTACATGCCTATTGTGCCTATTTACCATATGGCATGGGGTGCTGCGGGTGCATGGGAGTTGATTTGGATTGGAACAAAAATGGATGCGTGGTATACACCACTGCGTTAGAGCCTCCGACCTCCCGTGTTAATTTATTGAATGACACCTCTTCTTATCACCTGGACCAAAGTGTTGTAATGAGAATGTCTATTTCTGTTGGAGATGGGAAGGTGATGGCGATACCGTTGCCATCAATTTAAATGTCGAGCAAGATTGACCCAGAATGTCGCAAAATGGGTGGAATAGGGGACATGACCCGACATGGATTGCTGCGCGAGCAAAGGCCTCGTGTGACCCACCCGACCACCATCCAGATGAAACCATGTCCGAGCATCTGACAAGATATACCTACTGTGCCGACGTACCCACCGTTGCATATGCCTCACGCGTCCTCGCCAGGTCCCCCTTCCTCATCGTCGACTGCGAAGGCAAGAACCTCGGCGTAACAGACGGCGTCCTCTCCCTCATGTGTATCGGCACCGCCAACGCCGAGCACATCTTCGTCTTCGACGTCCTTGCTCTCAGATCACGCAATGCCCTCGCCTGGCTCCGCCTTGTCCTCGATCTCCTCGCAGACCCCTCCCTGAAAAAGATTATGTGGGACTGTCGGAACGACTTTCTCGAGATTTCAGCCACGTACGGGGTCAGGCTCCAGGGCGTGTTGGATCTCCAACTCGCCGAGATCGAGTCGCGCGCGTCGTTGCGGGGCGAAAAGGAATGGAAACGAATCGCACGTCTGGCTGCTGGTGGTCGGCGTCTGCCGTTGCCCCTCGTCAAGCAGAACCCGGAATTATTCTTGGGCGTGCATAGTTTGCAGGGTATGGACGCGTGTCTTCGAGAAGCGCAGCTGTTGACTACGGGCAAAGATCGTAAGTATATTTTATCGTATTATCCCCTTGCTTTCCGTTCGCTCCCTCGTCCTGGCCGACCCGTTCTTTTTTTGCAGCACAGGTGGTCGCGATGCACAAGACAAACGGTTCGAGCGTATGGTTGGGACGACCGCTCGTGTCCCAACTCCTCCAATACGCAGCACACGACATTGAAATGATGGGCGCACTCTACGAACACTTTAAGGCCCAATCCTGGATCACACCCCTCAACGAAGATGCCCTGGTAGACCAAAGCATGCGTTACGCGTACTCGCTCTATTACCAGGGCCGCGTCACAGAGGACCACGTCTTTGGTTCCTCTTCTGTTCTCCCGCTCGATGTCCTTCGCGAGCCGCGTGGTCTGACGGTGCCGTGTCAGGGCTGCAACCGAATGCAGTCGCTCCATTGTTTCACGATTGATCGACGGGGAAGGAAGATCGTGGCGCGGACGAATATATGTCGGGCCTGCCAGATCAAGTTGTTGATTAAACAAGTCAATTACCCGGTGTCTTGGGTCAATGTTACATACTACGTCAGTTTGATGACCAAACTCTCTGTTTGCAGTGGCTGATACTTATTCATGCAGACTTAGTGCTATATGTTGCTACGACGACTTCGTAATCATGAATATTCCACACGTCCTTGTCATGGACAGGTTCTGTGGACGACGAAATGTATGCACTCACTGTTATGTTTGCCATGTTTGTTATGTACCCCTCATCTTGGCTGCTGTCGATATATGGACTTGTATGTTACATAAATCGCCCCTCTCTTGCATAGTTGTTCTTGTAAAACTTGTATGTTTCGATGTATAACAGGACTTACTGTAATCATGTCGTACTTCTAACCAATACACGCTTTCTCCGCTCTGCCTTAAGAGTCTGAGTCGTGTGCCCACCTGTAGCATGGATTTCTCAACTGTGAGTTTTGTACCTTGGGCCCGGATGTCGTGTCTCGCTGCAAGCATTGGACAATGCTTGCTAGATATATAAAAAAGGTGGAAAAAGATAATACATTTATTATAACGTATTTCTTGTATGAAAATTCCTTTTCCGAGTTCCAACAGAACATCTAGGATGTTTTGTCGGGAAAAAAATAAAAATAAACACTTCGTGGAACCTCTTTCTGTAATCCATGTCTGTGAGACGGGGTCACCGCGAAAGCATTCGTCCGCGATGATCTCGCCGTCGTGGGTCGATTGCGCTACATTCGAGTCAATAACGCAATACACGGCTCCGCGTTTTCGAAAGGACGCCTCGAGGATTAGTACAGGGTTGAGGGGTTGAGATCGCGAGGAGACACCAAGGTTCGCGGGTCCATACGTACAAGTGACGTACCTCAAGGGGGGCGGTCATCGTGAACATGTTGGCTGTGTGGTGCTTATGTGTGGATAGCCAGAGCCGTCCGGTCGCTGCAATGTGGAAACGAACAGTAGCTCTTCGCGAGAGTCTGTGAGCGATGCGCGATCGCACAGGGTGCCTGTAAGCGGGTAAGACGACGTACCAAAGCCACGCTAGAACGTGGACGGCGCAGTGAGTAAGAGAACAGAGCTGCCAAAGCCAGCCAACGTCCCGGTCCAAGTATCTGCGCTGATGACCGACAACCCATTGAGCAGGGAAGGGACGCGTTATCCCTGATCAACGGTTGTTAGCTACCAGAACGGGAGGGAAGCTATCTATCACTTGCGAAGCCAAACTAGAATAGCGTCCACGGCTGAGGCGCATGTGATTCCGTGAATCGTGCATCGATTGTATGGATAAGACGTCTTCAAAGGGATGATACCAGCACGAAACGGCGTAGACGTAGCAGTCGCTCCAAACAAACGACGGCAGACACGCGATGGAGTTCCGCTCAACGTACGAGACGGTGCAAGGACCCGGCGAGGTCGGTAAAGAGGAGAGCGGAGCACAGCACTGGCTTACATACACTTGTCGATATCAAGGCGATCTCCGACTTGGATGTGCTTTAGCTCGTCCATCCGCTGTTTCTCTCGTTACACACCATCCTCTTGAACGATCTGCGCTCATGTCCTGGCAAGGTGCCTCATCGTCCCAGATCCCCCACCGCCCGTTATCTGATACTTCATCCCAGTATATGTTGACTCGAATCTACTTGGAACCGGCAAGGTCCAAAAGGCCACCATTATAGGTCAGAAGGGTGGTGTGTGGGCAGCATCGGCTGGATACACCGTATGCACTTCTGCATCGTGCACCAGCCCTGGCTGATGTCTCGTCCCAGATCTCCCCTGAAGAACAGAGAGCCATCATCGCTGCATTCAACAACCTGGACGCAACACGAGCGAGCGGGATTCGTCTGGCCGGACAAAAGTTCTTCACTTTGCAGTGTGCCCCGGATTTCGTGTATGGAAAGAAGGCGGCAAGTACCACTGAGATTGATGTCACGACCATCCTCGGCTGACACCTTGTTCTAGGCTGATGGATGTATCTTGGTCAAGACGAAACAGGCGATTTTGGTTGCCGAGTACGTCGAACCAGTCCAGCAAGGAGAAGCCGTTCCTGTGGTTGAAGGTCTAGCGGATTACCTGAGGGGCGTAGGTTACTAGACGTGATTTCCTGATGGGTTGGTCCCATGTGTAGGATGCGACAAGCAAGAACTTTTGTATTCATAAACCCCATTTTTACCAACCTATGCCTATGCTAGCAGTGCGAAGTGTTCACCATCACATCCCTATGAGTTGAGCCCCAGACTATCATCAGGGCACTTGAGTCTGTGGCTAAAGTCCCTGCCAGTGTGTCGTTCAGGGGTACTTTCCACCCACCGCTGGAAACCTGCCGTGGCCTATGGCGGGAAAACACCGAGACAAGCGGACGTACAGAGCTTGTCCACACTCTATATCGTAGGGTGACTACGGCGTGCGGGTACGAGAAAGACTTGTTATCTCTATGGCGTGTGGCGGAGATGTGTATCGCACACGTGACTACTAAACTAGTGGGATCACAACCACTTACTACTTGCCTGGTTCAAACTGTTCAGCGGTGGCCCCAAATGGCTCAAGTTCCGGGAGTTCTTCTCACCGTGTTTCATTTGTCCTGACCCGAGCCCAGAACATGTTGCACGTAGGATGCCCTGTAGGATTCAGAAAGTGTATGGATTGATCACAGGAAGTGTCCCTACATATATAAAGGAAGCACTCACTAGATAAATGGTGCATACTTGGCGCTCAGGACTTCACAGCATCCCAGCTCCCTTATAACCGAGAGCTGCCCCAAACCACGATTTCGGACGGCAGTACGCCATGCCTAGATCTCCCCAGGATGTGTACGCAAGGCTATTGTCATCTCAAGCTCGCGGTTATCCACTATGGACTCCTGAACCGAGCAACGAGCTTTTGATGGAACGTCGGGATGGTCTCAGAATCGGTGATGTGGGCGTCGTCATCCCCGATGACGGCGGTTTTGACGTCTTTTTCAACATATGCCTGCCTCGGGATCATCCCTTCCATCGTCGCTATGGGGTCCCCGAGGGTTTTACCTGCATCGACCAAAGTAATTTGGACATCAGGACCATTCCCAATGCAGAGAATCCTGGCCGTATCATTTCATCTTCTTCTGTAAGGCGAATCGGGGCCGTTGAGCCATCGAATAACGCTCCACAGGGGTGCATCTTTTTGTCACTAAAAGAAAGAGCGAGACCATCTAATTGCATCAACTATTCCTCAGAGACGAGTCAAGCATTCTAACTTATAGATTCAGCCTATCTCCCAGTGAAGGCGCCCTCCTCATCCTTCCAGGGGGTGCTGAACGATATGAACTGCTGAATGACGGTCTCTTCCTGGAGCAAGCGAGCCGACATGGGGCAGAGTGGTACGATTACGCTGTGAACCGTCGCTGTCGGATCATCAACAATGACTCCCTCTATATGATTACCGGAATTTGTAAAGCACGCTCTTGGTCTGTTGCAGCATTCGAAAGCGCCACGGAGAATGAACATTACATGGCCCACTTCAAGCAGATAGAGGGGAGTAGTACTACGCCGACGTATAGCTGGGACACGACACGTGCTTTGGACTGGCGTGTTGGGCCTCATATCGACTATGGCATTCCAAACCAGGCTGTATTCATCCGCGGGTTCAAAATCGCGTTACGGAGTGGATTTTTAGGCACCCGGATCAGCGTCCAGGCAAATGTCCCATCTACTCGACCCAATCCTGCGAAATGGTCCAGTGCTGTTCCAAGCAACTCTCGGCTACTTAATAGTTTGGGAAGGTTAACGAGCAACAGGGGCAACAATGTTTCACAAACTACCATGCATACCGAGGGGACGGCTGACCCGAGCGAAGAGGAACCACGGAGCGACGTTCCGGGTCATGGTGGGTATGATGGCATGCGTGTTGAAATCGAGCGGATACCGGATGTACCTCCGGTGGGCACTTTATCTCTATACCCATATGAAGGCTAGCAGTTCTGATGGCCCCGATAGGCATTTCATCCCTCAGACGCTATCAATCAATATTTGCTTCGCAAGGTCAGTTACACTGTACCATTATGGATGTGGCAGATACACTTGTCTGTACTAGGAACCTTCCGCGAACATCGCAATCACCCACGACAGTCATTGGATTTCAATCCTTGACGATGTGAGTCTTAATCTCGTGATCCGCTGCCCACATACCAAATGTTGACCATGATATACTAGAATTTGCTTACGCCCAAAGAGCTGGAATCTCGTCTCGACGCAGTACTATCTGAGAATTATTGTATAGTCTCACGAGAAGGCAAGGATGATATTACTATGTTATCACGACTACTTATGTCACAGTGTATTCCTCATAGGGGTTGTACACTTGGAGAAAAAAGGGTCAGTTCTTGTCGACAGAAATGCCGTTCACGAGTTTGAACATGGAATAGTGCCACCGCTGAAACGGATCCAAAAAAAGCCGACAAACAAAATCATCCAATGCATACGGGCGAGATGGATTCTCAGGTGAAAGTCGAGCTTCAGCGCATCAGGAATATTGCTTCGCAGATTGTATCTCTCGCGCTGAAGAAGATGGACCAGGATGCTGGACTAAGAGAGATTGGTGCTATTTTGCACAACGTGGTGAAAATTGAGGAAGCTTCGCTGTATGCATTTCAACTATGAATCCTATAATTGCCACTGTTGACTCTTGTTTCTTTGGTAGGAACATAGCAACACTCTCGCCGCTGGTGCTACACGGGCACGCAGGAATCATTGCGTCTGTAGCATTTCTGCCTGGTGGTGATCGGATCCTTAGTGCATCCGAGGATGGGACCGTCCGATCATGGATCATACCTGACGGCGATCAAAGGATCATCAAGGAGGTGGGGGCGCTGGCAGTGGTTGTTTCGCCTGATGGGCGACTGGTTGCCACCGGAGGGAAAGACGGAAAGGTCAGAGTATGGAACATATCGATGTCTGAGATTTCTCAGTCAGCCGGGAGTTTCTCCGATGCTGTGATGTCTCTATCTTTTTCCCCAGATTCGAGCCGAGTTGCAAGCGGCGCGGAGGATGGATCAGTATCAGTGTGGCACACCACGACTGGCAAACGACTGGCGGGACCGTTCATGGAGCACAGGAACTACGTGTGTGGGATCTGCTACGCTCCGGACGGAAGGAGAATCGCAAGCTGCGACAAGGTGATGGTCTTCATTCGGGAAGATGAGTCTATCATTGGGTCACCGATTATGGAGGAAGCCTGGTCCCTGGCGTGGTCGCCTGATGGTGACGGGCTCTTCGTTGGGTGCATCGATGGCTCCATCAAGTATTTTAATCCC